>JABCMJ010027596.1:0-13201 GCA_014822125.1 Arbutus unedo | reverse complement strand
TTTGTGTACAGAGTCAATGATTTAATCATTTTCATCCAATCTTTTATCCAGATGCCGTATGAAGAAGGCCTTGGCCATAATTTCCCGCGATGTCCACCTGTTTGAGGTCTAACAATATACAGACAATATACTTGAAAGCTCATGCTCTTGTAACGTTATTCATGACCATTTTTCCAAATGACATCATGCATGACAACAGTCAAATGACACGCAGACAATCGCCCCGACTGAGCTTATTCCACTCGAACCTGTGTGGCCAATTTGTCTCAGGCACTCCACTAGGTCGGACCTAATCTAGTCCGTCCTGGCCCCTTAATTGCCCACTCGCAATTCCACAGCCTCGACTCCTGCTCTCCAGGCGTCCCCTACCTTTACCAGTGGGTCGACCATGCTTCTACTTTCGGTCCAATGTCCATCAAAGAGGTGGGCTCAGCCTACCATATGGGGTTCATCTATGCAAGGTTTGACCCATTACACCCAAAATAAACTTTCACAAGAATCAAATACTTCAATTTAAAAGATATATTCCGAATATCAAAATAAATAAATGATTGACGGGAATCCAAATTTTTAAGAAAATAGTTTAAGAAGCAGAAATTCCTTGCAACTTGTCTTCGAGATTTGCGGTTTATTTGCAGATTCTGCTTATACTTTTCAAGTCATGGCGATCAAATAGGAGCTCTGCTTATATCAATATCCAACCACATACTTTGTTTGTATTTCCCAATACACCTTGGATTGCTTCACCATCTCAGCGCGTTCAGCAACCAGCCTCTCCTTCCAATACTCCTTGCACCTGAAAGCTTTTAAGCAGCAATTACCACTGGTGAAATTTCACAAGGAAAAGAAGGAAAGTAGGCATTTACTGTATATCGTTTCACCTGTTCTTCAATAACAGATCTAATTCTGTCATGTGCAATGCATCACCATATACTCCAACCTGTATAAAAAAGAAGAGAAGTGGAAGGCCGGGCAATGTAAAATATTACAAAGTAATTGCATAACACAGCCAAAAGAGCCAAAAACTGAAAATAAAATATTGCAAGGAAATGCTTTATATGCAGGGAAAAATAAAACTACTTAAAATGCTAATCCCACTATGCCCACAAAACAAACGGCTCTCTCTCTCTCTCTCTCTCATACACAGGAGCAGTGTGAGGGGTGCACCAACTGGAAAAAGAGACTATCCCTAGTACCCATATCACAATAATATCACTATACTTGCAAGTCAATACCCTTGCCCAACATATATATTATTGGTACAGCCAGCAAAATCAGGGAGCTTTCACCACAATTACTCATCACGTGGACTCTTCAGCATAAACAAATACCCATATAGGACATTGGAGAAAAGTGTGGGATATGTGCAAGATGATTCTGGCAACACACATTACGAGTCCTGCATTAAGGAAAAAGAAAACTATGGACAAATACTGATTTTGCTAATTTAAAGGATAATGGATACAATCCACTCTAGTTTTAAACCTGATTAAAATTGGTTAACTGCTACTTAGTTTTCCTTCCGTGTTTCATATCTGCAGGGCTTCACGAGCTTGATCTTTGGATCCAACATTTATGATTCTTCGAGACTTTTAATGTTAGATGGTTCAGCCAAATTAAATCGAGGGCCGTAGAAGCTTGATCTCAAACGGTGAGATTCTTGCAATTGTTGAATTACTGAAGAGTAGAAGACTACAGATGTACAAATCCAGTGTAAATGGCCAATCTATTTTAAGTACTTTAAAGAAGAAGGGCCCAAATCTGTACCACTTGTGTTTCTTTAATGGAAGCACAAGGTGTTTCAGGGATTGGGGTGACGAGGTCCTTGAGAGGGCATTTTGGGAGAGTTATGTGTAATGACTTCGGCATTTTGTCAAACACTTTGTGTGCTCCATCCCATCTAAAGCTAGAGTTTATTGTTGTTCCCCAAAAGATTCTAGAGTTCCTCCGGAAAGTATGGAAGCTTGGAGGATTCTAGAGATATTTTAAAAGCATCTTTGGAATTCTCTAGAGTATTGTACATAATTCTAGTCTTCGTATAAATTATTGTAGACTACTCTAGAATGGATTAGTTGTGAAGCTTCTAGAAAATGTTCTAGAGTTCTCCCTCGCATATAAATAGGTGAGGACCTCATTTGACCAAACCACCCTCAAAGCATTGTAATCTGTGAGTTCTATAGTGAAAGCCCATTTTTCCAAACTCTTGTGCTCTCTAATCATTATTCTTTGGCTTACTTAGGTACAAGCAAGCACGGGCATAGCATCAAAGGCCGCACGGTTGGCTTGAAGATTCTAAGGCCGTGACAGTTGGCATCAGAGCTCAATTATAAAGCCATCATAATTAAGGAAGGAGAAGCACTATGTAAGAGGTCATGAACGAGGAAACCAAGGATAGGAAGGCAACACCAAGGAGAGGAAAGACAAGTCTCATGACGTTGTCAATACAATGGAGACCAAGGTACAGGTGACCGTTGCGGATGTGGAGGAGCAGCTTGATCTATTGGAGCAAAACATGAAGGAGCTCAATGGCAAGGTGGAAAGCCATGTGGAGGAGCTTCGTAAGTCCTTGCTAGCTACCATTGAGACCAACACCAAGGCACTATGGCAAGAGAGCTATGCTTTCAAAGCTAAAGTATTGGAGGCCTTGTCCAACCTCGAAAGCAAGATTGACACCCAACTTCAAGAGTTGGAGGCGGGTTTAGAAGAGACATTGGCAGATTGGGCCATGTGCAAGCATGTCGTGGCTAGGGGAAGCGTGACAACCAACACGGTGGGTTTCACTCCAAGGGTTGAAGCTCCCAAGCCCAAGGAGTTTGATGCAAGCAGGATGCCAAGGGAATCGACAACTTCTTATGGCACTTGGAGAGGTACTTTGAGGCTTTGGGTTTGAACAACGAAATAGCTAAGGTAAGAACTACTACCCATTACCTCACTAATCTTGCTGCGACTTGTTGGTGCAGCAAGCATGTTGAAATGGAAAAAGGTACTTGCGCCGTCAAATCGTGAGAAGAGTTCAAGACAAAACATGCGAGGCAATTCTGTCCGGAAAATGTGGCTCAAGTTGCTGGGAAGAGAATGAAGGAGTTAAAGCATAACCGCACTATCCGGGAGTATGTTGAAGAATTTTCAGGGCTTACACTTCAAATCACAAACATGAGCAAAGAAGATTTGCTTTTCAATTTTACCGATAGTCTTCAATTATGGGTGGCCCAAGAGCTACAATGTCGTCGTATTCAACATAGAGCAACGACACTCACCATAGCCGAAACCTTGGTAGAATATAAGAACGGTGACCCTTCCAGCTCAAAGAACTCAAGAAATGATCATGTCAAAGGTGGGGGAGACAAAGACAAGTTCAAAACAAAGAGAGTGGAGGCAAACCAACTAAAGGCAAGGCCTGGAAGGACCATAAGAAGGATGGCAAAGGCGATTCCATGTCCAAAGACAATTGTTTCTTGTGTGACAGTCCACATTGGGCAAGAGATTGTCTGAAGAGGAAGTCACTCAAGATTAAGCTGCCACCAAGACTTAAGATTCACCCGGTGTTCCATGTAAGTTACTTGAAGCCCTACCACAAGGACGAGGAGAATCTAAGTAGAGGGGAGTCAAGTAGAGCACCAATGGGAGTCACTACATCTTATGACAACGAGGCAGAGTATACTATGGCCGATCAGATTATCAGAAGAAAGTCCTATGCCCCGTGTCATGATTCGTGAGTACTTGTTGAAATGAAAGGACAATTGGAGTGCGAAGCAAGCTGGAAACCGAAGGAGGATTTGTGGCAATTTCAAGGCAAGATATGAAGATTTCACAAAGATAACATGACAAGAGCGTCGCTACAATAGGTGGGGGGAAATGTCACAACTTGGGTATTTTATCAAACACTTGGTGTGCTCTATCCCATCTAAAGCCAGGGTTTCTTAGGATTATCTGGAAGATTATAGAGTTCCCTAGAGAAGTATGGAAGCCTTAAGGAGATGTCCTAGAAGCATCTTTGGAATTATCTAGAGTGTTATACATAATTCCAGTCTTTGTAAAGATTATTGTAAACTAATCTATAATGGATTAGCTAGGAAGCTTCTAGAGAATGTTTTAGAGTTCTCTCTTGGTATATAAGTAGGTAAGGGCCCCATTTGCCAAACCATCTTCAAAGCATTGTAATTTTTGAGTTCTACAGTGAAAGCCCTCTTCTCCAAACTCTTGTGCTCTCTACTCTGTTCTTTGACTTAGTTGCAAGCAAATGCGGCCATAGCATCTAAGGCTGCGGTTGGCTTGGAAATTCTAAGGCCGTGACATATGGATTTGGCTTGTAGAGACTTTGTATCCTCTTTCATCACAAATGAGTTCATGAAGAAATTTGTCTCCCTCGACTTTGGCAATACTCCTTTTTAATTGTACTTAATTTTGAATTTTGATTAACTTCCAAACTAGATCTTCTCCTTGTGTTTTTGTGATGTTGACATGAGTCTTGTGGAACTCAAATCCCTCGATTTAGCCAACTAATTAGCCATATTTAAAAAGTAGGTGGACCATTTTTTCTCGTAGGACCCAATCCTGAATGGGTTAAGTCCCATAATTTACATCTAAGACACATGAATATGCCTATCAACCTTAACTATGGTTTCCAACACAGCAACATTCAAACACACTCAGGATATGTGGCGGCACGCCCAATTATGTATTTGATTCCTTTATGATATTGTGTTAATGAGATAGATTAGGGAGTTCCTAGGAACATTGAGGACATGCTAGAGACACATTAAAAGGTTAGAATGCAATTTTAAAAAGTCAGAAGGTTACAATTGCCATGGACCTAGTTCTTGCATATTATCGATAAATTTGATATTATTTGTGTTTCTTATCGGTAATTCGATGAAAATATTGGTTTTTATGAATTCATAACACATTGATAATGTAAGATACCATATTTATTGTGTGCCAAATTTTCTGTGTCCTAAATCTTTGAAACAAACTACATGGCCAATGTGTCAATGTCATGTCCGTATATGCTTTTTAGATTTTAGCTGGCCGACATATCTTTGAAGATGTTTGACCATTTTAACTTTCATCAACACGAAAATTTTGATTATTCTACACTAATGAAATGGTAATTCAACCCTATCAATTTTATTGTCGACACTTAGAAAAAGCATATGATAAGATGCCCAAATATGTCATATAGTGGGTCTCCGAGGGAAAGGGTGTGACTAAAGGATATATTGATGTGGTTAGGGACATGAATGTAGGTGTTGTAATTTCTATTAAATCCAAATGGTGAAAACAAGTAACTTCTAAATCACAGTAGAATTATACCAAGGATTCGCTTTGAGCCCTTCGCTCTTTTACCTTAGGTACAAAATGAATTGACCAAACATAATAAAGATGATATTCCCTGGTGCATGTTGTTTGCAGATGACACTGTCATAGTAGATGAAACCGCAAGGGGTGTTAATGCTAAATTAGAAACTTGGTAGAAGCACTGGAGGAATTTAGGATCAATAGAGTAAAACAAGAGTACATGAAATATAATTTAAGCGGTAGTCAAAGTGCTAATGCTGACCAACTGACCCTCTAGAATCATGAATTACCAAGAAGCAAGCGTTCTAAGCGTCTTGGCTTAATTTTTAGTAAAGATGCAGAGATAGCGGATAGTTGACAAATAGGGTGAAGGTTGAACGTGAATCAAGTGGTGAAGTGGTTTCGAGGTGTTTAGTGACTACAAAATACCTGCAAAGTTAATGGAAAATTCTATCATACTCCGAAGGCCGCCATGGAGTGTTGGGCTACTAAAAAAAAAAAAGGAGAGTACGATAGCTAGAATGAGACTATTGAGATGTATGTGTGGTAAGACCTTGTGAGATAGAAATAGGAACGAAAATTGTAGGAAACATAAATAATATCGCTACACCTATCTCTAAAAGCTTAAGCTTTTGAGTTAAATAAACATTTCTATATTGTATCTGAGCAAGGAATAGATCTTGTATTTGAAACTTACTACCTACCTAGTGATGGAAATATTTGCACGCGTGTAGCTTGCTTATGAAAGAGAGCCTAGCTACACGTTAAGGGATGTGTAGAGAACAAAAATAATAAAGTTACCCCTCTCTCTAATAGCTTAAGCTTTTGCCTTGGCTATAACATTTCTAAAAAAACCTTCCCGAAATGGTAGGGATAAACACTGCTAGAAGATAAGACGAGAAAAAATAAATTGAAGTAGTTTGAACATGTTTATCATTCATCGGTCAATGCAATAGTTAAAGGTGTGATACGGTTACGGTGGATGTTAGCACTAAGGACCAGGTAAGACCAAAATTTATTTTAAAGGAAGTAGTTTGTAAAAGTATCGACTTTTTGGATATCACGGGACCCAATGCCCCCAACAGAACTCATTAGAGAAACATATTCACATAGCCATCCCTAACAAATTGTACATAAGGCTTAGTTTAGTTTGGTTTGGTTTACTTACCATTCCACACTTCTTATACAATTGTCTCCAATAAAGTATTTACAGGCTCATTTTGCTGCATTACTATCATGAATTGCATTAAAATGCCATTTTGACACTTTATGTTACATAAAACACCAATTTTATCCAACAAACAAATAAATTATCAACCTTTTTAGCTGAGTCTTTCTACTCTAAATTAGAGGTTTGATGAGGCAACCTCTACGTATGCTATCCGCACCCCGCACTTGTTCTAGCATAGCTTCCAAATACTTCACTTCATTTGGAGTAGAGGGACAAATTTAGGATAACAATGGCCAAATTTGGCAGAGTTCAGTAAATATTATGTTGTTTATACAAACAATGCTATCTTAACAAGAATATTCATTAATTTCAGTGGAGAACATACTAAAGGGCAAATAAAGAAAGAAAATGACTCGACAACTCGTACCAGACTTTACGAAGTAGTATCGATATTGATTATAGTAAACGTACATTACACAAAGGTGTAAGTAATATCAATAAATACTAACCTCTCTGCAAACTGGGCACTTGGACTCTGGATTTGCAGCCTTAAAACCTTGGAAGATCATAACCGAAGCAGCTGAGCAAGCACAT
The DNA here is from genome assembly GCA_014822125.1 of Arbutus unedo. Taxonomy (NCBI): domain Eukaryota; kingdom Viridiplantae; phylum Streptophyta; class Magnoliopsida; order Ericales; family Ericaceae; genus Arbutus; species Arbutus unedo. The sequence continues at coordinate 6,138 of JABCMJ010027596.1, read as the reverse complement.
AATTTACAAAAAATATGGCCGCAGCTCAAAGCATACGGATTGAAAACTAGATCCTGATGCATCCAAAACAAATACAAGTGATTAACAACGTAGATAAATCATGGCCTGGGGTAATTCCACACTTTTGCTTTTAAAATTGCGAAGAAATGTTACATTACCAAGCAAATAGCACAGTTCAGGTTATATTCTAATGTCACAGAATCAGGAAGCATCAAGGTTATCATAGGGTCTGCAGCATTCAGATCACAAGAGAAAGAACTGGAAAACACGTTGGGAACCACACCATCTGGTTCAATAGAGTTCATGTAGAAAGCTCCGAGTTCTATTAACCAAGGAGATTGCAGTATCTCTACATGTTTAGCCCGCATCTTAGATTGAAATTTCCTGCCTTGAACAGATGTGTGCACCTACATGAACAAATAAAAGAACAGGAAATTTAATGGAAGATTGTTGGAAAATCACAAATATTGACAAAAACTAACAGATATGCAACCATAATTGCTTAGGTGCATTTTTGACTTTCTCAAACTTACCTTTTTCACCAGTTCCTTGTTATGATTCGTAGTGAACCTTTCTTATGTGAAAAGACATAAATCAAATTTTGGCCAAAAAAATGCTAACCTTTTGGTCGAAATTTCCTCTCATCAACACCATCCAGAAAAGTATAAACATTTGACTAAAACGAGAAAAAGCTCAGAGAAGACAAAAGTAACCCATTTTACTCTGTCTACACTCAGTCAATAAACCCAAAGCTAAGTCCGGAGCTTATCAAGTCCACTCCTCCACACACCTATTAATGGTTACTAATTGGGGCATCCTTGATTTCTAGAAAGAGCTCCAAAAACCTCATACATTCTAAAGAACTAACAGAAATGGGCATCTACACTTACCTTATCATACTTCTTAAGAATTTTGCGCAAAGCAACAGCATTCATGGTAACGTATTCAATCAACATCTGACCCTCTTGTACCATTGCTTGGTGATCATCCTTGAAACATCGACGTAAGCAGGTCATGTATCTTTGCATCCCAGTGGCAATATGAAGATGGAGAAGGTGTCTAACTCTCGAACTAAAGAATCCAGCTATCTCTGAAGCTTCCTTCATTAACTCAGAAAAGAATATCTGATCACACACTACAATGACAAAAGAATGATCATGAATTAGACTAAAATAATGAAAAAAAGAACATAAATTAAGAATCAATGTTTCAAAAGTGTTTTTGAGGCTCATCTTGAGGCAAGGCGCACCATGACTTCCTTATGGCATATATTTTTGGGGATTGAACCATAAATTCTATGCCTCGAAGATACCTATTGAGCCATATGACTTTTATGCCTTTTGCGCCCAGACACCAAAGGCGAAGTCCTCAAAGGAGGGAAGGAAGAAAGTTATATTTTGCGGTTAAGCTAGTGAAGTTTGTCGGTTTATAGGCTTAGAGCATTTTTCAAGGTTGCATTTATTAATGCACTATGTTTTTATGCCTTGACATGCTTTATTGGAAATTTTATTTACTTTTTCCATATTTTCAGTAATTCTTCAATGGTATATAAAAATAATTTTAGTTCTATAAATATAAAAAAGAAATTCCAAAGGCTTACTAATCAACACCTTGAGGCTTACGCATTGCCTTGTGCTTTCGCCTCTCAAAACGTTGCTAAGAATTGCCCATCCCATGAGTACATAGGAATTAGAACAACATTCGTACCGCTTATTCCAAGCATGGTAGTCTTCTACTCGAATATCAACAAATAGTGCTTTATTGTAACTTTTTTTAGGTAACCAAGGGATCCGGTCAGCTTGGGATATACCCCGCCTATTGCCGACTAGTCCTTGGGACCCTGAAGTTAACGACCAGGCAAACATGCTACGATTTCTTTTATTCTTTTAGGAAATCGCAGCATGTTTTCTGCCTAAAGACCTACTCTCCACGAAAAGGTGTTGCACATCTATAGTAGAAATTGAGTAGATCATGTGAAGGATTTAAAAGGATTCGAATAAACGTATTTGTTCAAGCAACTTCCAAGTCCATTGGTGAATCTATATGATCCTTAAGTTAAAGCACTTCCAATTTACATACAACTCGTTGGGGTGCATATAGGATTATGCCAACATTATAATCTCAAGAATGCGTTTTTAACAAGGTTGAGTCTGGCGACACAATAGGGATACATGGAAGTTCATACCAAATCAAACCGAACCTTAAGTCTAAACCGATTGTTCCTAAAATGTACTATGGTTTCCAAAGAAGAAGTTGGAAACACAATCATTTGTGTCCATCGATACAATGCTCTCTCCACTCTCATGTCCTTCTAGTGAGGTGTTATGTTTTTTTTTCTTTCCAGCCTTTTTAAAAGGCTCAGGGGTTCATTTTTTTTCCATTGCCACGTTAACAACAAATCCAAAACAGCGAAACAGAGAATACTTGGTTGGCTTTTTCATATTCACTACCACATTTTGAAACTTATATTCCTATTCCCATTTTACATTTGTTTCTATCAATGTAATTAACGAAGTATTTCAAAATCAGCAAAGTTGTGAATGGCAGGACATTAGTTGCAGCTTCTAGGACGATGATTTCCAAGATGGGAAGCAAACAAAAAAAGCTAAAATCAAAAAAGAATTAAGCATCAAAGCATAGTAACAAAATGGACTTTAAGAAACGAATTACAGGTCTAGAAAAATAACTGAAGCCAGTAAACCAAAATTGTTATGATTTGTTAATTGGTTGGTGGGTTAGGTGAATTGTTTGCCAATATAGTAAGCAGGATTGAGTTATGTATGTCATTAAAAATGCAAATATAATAAGCTTTGCTTATTTAAATCCGCTACTTTAATCTTGATCATAGTATGATGACATCCCCAACTATGGGTCCAAGAAAACAAGTTAAGACAATAAAGCCAATTGTTGTGATTTTTTTTCTTTTTTGTTGGTGGGTTAAACAGGGTAACAAGATTTGACTTGTGTTAACCAAAAACGCAAAGATATATATTAGTAGGCTTAGACATACGAAGCATAGATATGGATACGGGATGCCAACATGATACGATACCGCCAATACGAATAGGGTGATATGGCAAAACCTTAAAAAGAAGGATATGGATAGGTAGGGGATACGTTTGTAAATATCACATGTTTTTATGATTGTTTGGCTTTTACTAGGCATAAAGATAAGGCCATGAGAAATAAATATATTGTTTTTATGCTGCAACATGCTTTGTTGCCGTATTTAAAGTCGTTGTGTTAATTGTTATATTATTTAGAACTCGTAATTGGCAACCGAAGTTGTGATTGTCGTGTGCCGATGTGATCTATCTCCGTACAGCTCTTGCTATGTCATTTATAGGTTCATGTCTCTTGTCGACTTCGTGAAAAAGAAGAAGAAAATATTGAGGGGGATAGAGTTTCATGCTAGCTCTAAACCGAGTCTTGTCCCTTGTTCTTTCCGTTTTATGTAATTGGCCTAGGTTAGAAAGTGATTCTATTATCTAGAAGTGTTTCATCACAGAATAGCCAAAGGGGGAGATTGATAGGACCTAGAGTTTCCCTAACATTGTTTGGCAATCATGTTTGACAAACACTTAATCAAGTTGCAATATTTTCACTCATTTTATTGTATTTGAATTGGTTTTGGTCCACTAAAAAATGTCTTTTAAGTACCAAAGAGATTCAAGCAAAGCTTTGATCTGGTCTAAGTGCAAAAAGGCGTGGAGTATTAGTGTGGAGCTAGCAGTCTATGGCATTAGGCATGGTGGGTGAAAACAAGACAGGTTTGAGTAGTCTTGGATTGCCCATAAACATACCCCTAATAGAAGAGTTTAATATGAATTTGGAGTTGGTGGGTGGCAACAAACTTGATCGAGATTATGACTTTGACCAGGATTAAAACAAGAGGGACCTATAGCATTCTCGTAAAAAAACGGAGGACTAAAATATGATTGGTGCGTCCTCTATTATTTATTTGGTTGTGCACAATATTTATTAAAACAGCAACAAAAGGTTCTTTGGGTCAGAGGGATAGGTATAGTTCTTTAGCAGTCAAAGATACATAGACTTGGGAAACACCACTCGAACTGTCTTGACGTGGCTCGATCAATTTAACTCAGCCAAATAAAGTTGTAAATATAGCATCACTCTATCTCAAATGAGGGTAGCGAAACATTTGCGACCCTAGCTGCAGAAGTCATCAGAAGTCATATTGAGGGAGCTTATCTATGGATCTACAAGCCTAAAGAACATCTTACAAGGGTTTGATTTCTTCTTCTCATCACCAAGAAAAACCTTAAATGGTGGGTTTGAAGGCAGTTGGAGAGTCCATGGAGGCTTCCTAGCCTAAGTTCTTTCTTAGTGTTCAAGGCGACAATGATTCAAGACCATGGAGGACTCCAGAGGCGATTTGGAGTGCCTATGGATTCAAGGTTGCGGCATTCAAGCATGGGTTGGGGTGGACATGGATTCGGCAAGGGAGGCTTAGTCCATAGCTTAGCAGCAGGAACTTCCCATTGGGATGGAAAATCCACCTTGCGCTCTCGCTCCCAAGCTCCCAAGACATACTCTCCTAGGAACCTTGCTCCCATCAAGAAAGGTACCCACTCCCAATTAGGATAGAACCTTTTAAGCATATAAGTCCGAAAAGAAACAAAGCAAAAGAAAATACGAAGCAATTATTAGATACAAGAAAAATATGAACTCAAATTACTCTACTAGTTCATATAAATGTGATATTTGCATAAATTTGCTAAAAGAATATTTGCAGTGGATACGAATTACGAGGCATTTACTTGGATTACATTTTTAGAAATTATAAACTTTTCCTAAACGCTTTCCAGACACTCCCAAACAAAGAACTATGTGATCCTCCCCTCTCCCACCTCTGTCCATGCTCTTGCTTGTGCCCCTGTCCTCACTTCGTGCAACTAAGGTACATAGGGTGTGGGTTCATTATTGGGTTGTAAGATTTCTTGTAATCGCTCATATTAGAGTGCTTGACTCTCTCCCATGGTTTTTCTCCAGATTGGGTGTTTTCCAAGTATATCCTTGTGTTGTTAGTTTGCTTGTCCTTAATCAATTGATTTCTAGCACGCACACACATGGATTATAATTGTAGTAGTTGTCAATTTATAGTTTGGGTGATTGTCAATTTATAGTTTGGGTGATCTTCAGATTTAATTTGATAATGATTGGCTTGTTGGCCCAGTGTAGATCAATTGGGAACCTGGTTGTAGCTTTGAAGCACCAAGTGTTTGATAATTTGTTCAATTGAGTACTTTCAGCGATTGCCCTAGCAATTTCATGATAGAAAATCTTGCTTACTCTGAAAAAACCGATTTCAGTATCTTAATCCTGTGAGTTTATTATGACCATATTGAATGCGCATTCCAACACAGTAGTCCACCGATTCAAAATCAGTCTAGAAGATGCTGAATACCATTAGGGGCTGTTTGATTGCAAGATTAGACTTATTCAGATTCTGTGAGATACCATTTCCAGCCTTTAAATCCTACCTTTTAGGTAGAGGGATTTCATCTTATAACTAAGCCAAAAACATGGAAAATGCAATGCCTTTTGAGCAATGTGGTACTGGCAATTCCCTACTAAATTCATGTAGTGTTACATACTTCCTTATTAGTCCTACATATCAGCCTTAATTAATATATTTCAGCTCCTTTTGCCAAGAGCCCCAAGACTACTACATCACAAAACCACAAATTTTACATGTAATGAGATCATTTAGCAATTATGTCATAATTATAATTTAAGAAAAGAAAGGCAAACTAGTGATGCATACATGGACAAGCTTCACATTGGCAGTATTCCTGAGACTCTGTTTGGTTTCCTTTGTCATCCTGTCCAGCTTTGGGGCAAGAATCCGTTAATCCCCTGCAAGACCTACAGCTCTTTAGGACCTTTTTGAGCCTCTTGTACTCAACATGAGAGGACTTATCAAAAAACCTCTCCTGATTTCCTTGAAGATAATCCACAAAGGTCTCCCCGAATTTCATCTTTGCTTCGCTTACCAATTCATCAACCCAAAAAACCCAGATCAAAAATTGAAGAAACTACAAACACCAACCAGCAGACTTTCCAGAATCTAGACGCCAAGATTGAAGGGAAAGAAGAAGAATCAAATACGATAAA
>JABCMJ010027588.1:0-10475 GCA_014822125.1 Arbutus unedo | reverse complement strand
GATTATCTTTAACAAAATATAATTTAATCGAAACTATGTTAAATTTCCTTATGAGTCGAACCCTAGAGGTCATTATATTTCGAGTCATGAGATGGTGAAGGTTTCACTTGTGCTGAATTCAGGACCACCAAATAATTGTCACTTCTGAGTGTTTTAATTTATAGGGCAATGCATTATTTGAGAATTATGTTGCAGCCACGTGTTAGCGCGGTAATTGGTCAAAAAGTTTGAGCCCTAAAAAATATCTTTATTATTGCTTTATTCATGTGTGAATCTTCTCATGTAACTCTTGTGCGATGTAAAGTTGGACTTACCATGATCTCAAGCTATCCATGTATTAGTATCAATGTATTTATCACGTTCGCTAAAAAATTGATTGATCGGCAATCACTATATTTATCTGAAAGATGCATAATTATCACAAGAACAATAGACGGTCAGACACTAATGTTGTATTCTTCTATGACCAACATGATTTAATTAAGTTTTTTCTAATGTCCAATCAACGTAGTTTTTGCATAGCGATAAACGAATTTGTATTGGCAAAATGAACAGTTTGAATCGTTGAATAAAATCATGTCTGACTCAAAAGAAGAGCTTGGTTCCACAGCCACTTCACATATGTAATTATTTTTCTTAATTAATATACTTTTACTTTTACTAATGTCTGGTCAAATTAAACGTCTCATTATTAAACACAAATCTATTTTTGCTAATTCAAATACGCCAAAGAAAAACTACAAACCAAACATTTCGGGAGCATCATCCATACTTAATATCTCAAGCAAGATTACAGTTTCTGAAAAATTTCTCATAAAATATCTCCAAATTCAATATCAATGGATGAGATTCACTCGAAATTAAAAACACTATATACTCAAGTGAATCTCATTCATTAAATTGAAATTTGGAAATATTTTTTAAGAAACTAATATCTCTCTTTAAATAGTTTTGAGAGGTCCAGTGCCCATGCTTGAGTTTGTGTCTTCATACCATCTGTCGGAGTAGATCCGTCACAGGTGCTAGTGGTAGAAAATTTTATCTGAATTCCTATTACTGAATCATTTTTATAGACAGCCAAGTGTCTGTTCGGAGCAAATAAAAGGACACCGAACATGATTGTTCAGAGTAAACCGGTTAGATCATGATTCATCAAGGTGAAGAGGTTCCGATCACCACTGTTCGAAAGTAGAATTGTGCGGGATGAGAATTGACCTGGTCATATTTTACGGGAATTCAAAAGGGTGCAACAAACACTACATTAAATCTAGTCCAAAAAATATGAGTGGGCGAAACCCAAGGCCCAAAACGAGCCCGGCAAAGCAACAAAATGAGCAATCAAATCAGCACTACAATGCGCGTCCCACTCACAAATTTTGTATGACCCAAAGGACTTAATAGCCACAACTCTTATATATATACCATTTTTTCCCACTTTCTACCCAACATGCGACAAGCTTTCAAATGTATCTTTTTTCATTTCTAAAAGATCAACATTGATGCCAAATTTCCTTCCCTCCGTAAAATAATTTTGACCAATTCTTTGCACAATGCTAATCTCAATATTAGAGATTAACAAAAACCACAAGTCTGTCCTAGTCTACATGTAGAATCCACTTTAATTTAACTCCAAATTGATGAAAATGGTCAACTGTCTGCGTAGAATAGACGAAAAACACCTAACATGATTGTTTGGAGTAAACCGGCCCGGTCACGATTGGTCAGAGGTAAAGAGGTTCCGGTCACCATTGTTCCAAAGTGAAATTGTTCGGACGAGAACAACCTGTCACGTTTATTTAGAAGGAATCCAAAAGGATGCAACAAATACTACGTACATTAATTCTAGGCCAAAAAATATGAGTAGGCCAAGCCCAAGATCCAAAACCGAGCCCAACACGACAACATCACACACGTGGTCAAATCAATAATACAATGCGCTCTCCCACTAACAAAATTTGTATGACCCAAAGGGCTTAATAGCAACTAGAGTTTTGTATACCATGTTTGTTCCCACTTTCTAACTAGCATGCCACAAGCTTTTAAATTCATCTTTTTCCATTTCTAAAAGACCAACATTGACACCAAATTTCTTTCACTCTGTAAAATGGTTTTGACCAACTCCTTGCACGATTGGTCAAAGGTGAAGAGGTTCCGGTCACCACTGTTTCAAAGTGGAATTGTTCGGATGAGAAATGACCTATCACGTTTATTTAGAAGGAATCCAAAGGGTTGCAACAAATACTATGTACTACGTACAATAATTCCAGGCCAAAAAAGATGAGTGGGCCAAGCCCAAAGCCGAGAACCGAGCCCAGCACGGTAGCATCGCGTATGCCATCAAATCAACCATACAACGCGCTCGTCAACTCATAAAATTTGTATAACCCAAAGGACATAACAACCACTAGAGTATTATATACCATCTTGTAATTTTAAGTTCATCTTCAGATACAGCAAATTTCTTTCACTCCATAAATACTTTTTACAATCTCTTTGTTCAATATTAATCTTCTGATATTGAAGATTATCGAACACCACGAATCTGTCCAAAGCGACATATGAAATCCACTTTAATTCAAGTCCAAATTAAGTGAACAAAATGATCATTGCAAAACCGTTTTTTTCCAACATTATTATGATAAGGCAGCTTTCATACAGTTGCTGGTGGTAGAAAATCTGCATCTGAATTGCCATTGGTGCATCATTTTAATAACTGGTGATGCAGATTGAATCAGTGCCACAATTTTTCCGACTGTTTTTTAATAACTGTACCACCCAATTGAAGGTAGAAGGTATTAGGCCCGTGAGTTTTAGTTATGTGCTTGAAAGGCACGAGATCTGAATGAGATGGCCCTTCGTTTTCCAACCTCCAGTCTTCTCTCTCTCTCTCTCTCTCTCTCTCTCTCTCTCTACAATTAGGTCAAAAGAGTCCGTGAATTTGGAGAGGAGATGAGTCCATTTTTTTCATTGGTGGGTTAACAAATTTTGTTCATCTTCGACTATAAATTGGATTATTTCGAGATTTTACATCGATAATCAAAATATTTATTTTGTTCAAAGTAATTTCTTAAAATTATTGTGTGAAGACTGTTTTTTTCAAAGGGCGTCCGGACGGGATCCTTCGACGTCTGGACGGCGACTGGACGAGCCACCCCGTATCTAGACGTGTGGCCAGAGCTATGGTTTTTTGTTTCCAGACAGAGCATGATGTCAAAAATTAAATTTTGCACATTTTTTCAAGCTTTTTTGTAGTGGGCTTGTCGTAGCTAAAGCTACAAGGTACTCGAATTGTAACCCTAGCTAATTTATCCCTCATCGTAGTGGAACACCTAAATAACTGGTGGACGTATGATTAAGCGGTTTGCTTTACCCAAAATCACGTAGATCTGTGTGTTGTAGTCTTTCGATTGTGTGATTGTTTCTCATTCTTGTTTTCATCGTGTCCTACTAAAGTTGTCATGAAAAAATTTAACTCAATCGAATATAAGTAAGTGCTTAATCTAAAAAAAACCAAGTTTTTTAGCTTGAAAAATTTTAAATAGACATTTGGATCATCGACGTGGGATCTCAAAGTGATCCCAAATAGACAACTGAAGGTAAGCAAAGTTCATTCACTCACAATTCAGCTCAATCAGATATCAGTGAGTGTTTGACCTAAAAATTTAATTTATTAGCCTAAAATATTTTAAATAGACATTTTGATTGGACAATCCCCTTCTAATAAATGATCCCTTATTTTGCTATGGTACGGATCATTTATTTTCTGATAACATTTTAATGATCTGAACCATTCAATGTGTTTAAAACATGTTTTTAAAGGTATCCGCAAGAAATTAGCTCAAAACAATATCAAAAATGGTTTGATCTAAATAATTTTTTATAAATACTAGCAATAACAGTTTTAAGAAAAATTGAATGGATCAAGCATTTTCGAATAATATTTGAGCTGATTTCTTGCGTTAACCCTTTAAAATATGTTTTAAACACACTGAACAATTCAGATCATCAAAATTTGATTAGGAAATGAGAGATCCGCACCGTAGCAAAATAAGAAATTCCTTATTAGAAGTTTTCTCTTTTATTTGAATCTTGAATTGTAGTTCCAGACAGCCGAGAGTGGACAAAATTTGTTTACCCACGAGTGAACAAAACTGGACCCGAGAAAAAGGTATCAATTGGGTATATAAAGGGGGCATGCAAGAGGAAATGAAAGCCGGAAATTAAGAGAAGTGTTGGGGTGAAGGGTGATGGGCTGTAACCCATTCTATTTGCACCAGAGTTTTTTTGTGCTGCTGTTTCTGGTTTGATCCATGGCTAATCCCTGTAGCTGCATTGAGATGGAACCTCGGACCCTGAATGAAGGACAACTCACCCATGCCAGGGTACTTCTTCATCTACCTTTCACTAGCATCTTCTTCTTTCCCTCTAATTAGGTTTTCTCGGACACAAAAATTCTGTTGTGCACAACCCACAACACACGTGCACCGCCTCAAAACAATATCGTTTTGACGCCCAAAATGCATCCAGCATCTAAAACGCGATGTCTTGAGCATTCAGAAGCGTGCCAAAACGATGTAGTTTTGACACGTTGAAGAGGCCTGTTGCACAATAGGGTTTCTGTTTCTGGCATTTTCGAGTACCATGGAGCGTTGCCCTGTAATGCTGTGTACTAAAACAATGTTGGTTACTCTTGTCCTTCCACTAACCTAACAAGAATATGTCATCATATCTTACTTGTTAAATTTTTTCGTTACATAATTTATCGAGAGTATTACATGATACTTCAAAAGTATTGAAATAGGAGGAGGCCGATGTACAAGTCATTGTAGTAAGGGCTACAAGAAGGCCATTAACATGAAAGTTTATGGAAAGATATATAGTAGATGATTTAGACAAATTAGTGTTCAGAATCGTTTGACATATATGAGTCCTTAGTATTTTATAAGTTCTACGTATATTAAACGGTTCTGAACACATATTTATTTGAATATACATACATGGAATTTTATATCCATATTTTTTTGTGCCCATTTGGTATTATTCTGGTGATGATGCAGGAAGTGGCTGTTGACATAGTCCAGAAAAAGGAGCCAAATGAAGCCTCTACTATTTTCATGGAGGTGGGTTTCTATTTCACAAACCAACTGAATGTACGGGCTGCAAGTGAAAATCGATAAATCAAATCGCATAGACGATTTAGTTCGGTTTTTTAATTAGTTTGGTTCAATTTGGTTCGATTTAGTTTATTTTTCAAATATTCGGGTTGATTTTCAATTTTTTGGTGTATTAAAACAAAAATAGACAATTAGAAACGACAAAGTCTCTTTTTATGTTATATTCGAACGTCATCTGTTGTTTCTGTGGTAGCCAAAAGCCTACAATTTCTTGCTAGTGGGGCAATCGAGATTCTTAAAACTGAACCAGATAATTTTGTTCATTTATGAACTTTTGAATTTGTCAATTTTTTTAGTTTCAAATGATTGATGATCAATTTGCTACTAAATGGTAACTCATACTTCTTATTATCGGGTTTGGCTTATTCATGGCTCATTTTTTATTACGAATAAAAAAATTTATTTTTATTGTTACATTAAGCTTAGCCCATTTGTTGCCCACCAAATCGGTAAACCGGATTAAAACCGAACAAAACGAACCAAACCAGATGAAATTAGTTTGGTTCGATTTAGTTTTCTAAATTCTTAAACTAAAAACCCCAATTCAGTCCGAATTTTCTCACCAAACTGGGACTCGGGTCCGCTTTCAACTCGGATCAAATTTATTTTTTGTCACATTGATCAGCTTAGCTCATTTGCAATCCACTAAATCTGTAAACCAGAAAAATTAGATCGAAATTGTACAAATCGAACCAAGTCGGACCAAATTAGCTTGGTTCAGTTATAATTTCTAGATTCTTAAACTGAAAACTCCGGTTCAAATTTTCTCACCAAACCGAGCCGATTACTTATGAAATGCCTATGTTTTGCAGGGATTGAGCCCAGTTAAGGAAGTGTTGCAGATAGATCAGAAGGGAGATTCAACTTCCCATTGTGTATGCACGACTGGGATTATGGAATCCCCAGATCAAGTTAAGCCCAAGGAGCCTGTCTCGGCTCCGTTTTAGGACTAATTATTGAGTACTTTCGGAGCATTATTTGTTTTTTTACGTAGTACTCTTAATAGATCACGTAATGGCATATTTTTCGAGACTAGCGATCCTCGTAGTGTACTAATAAACTACGAGTTATATATAGTGTATGTTGGTGGGACCTTTTGAGATATTATTGTCACGGTTTGAACTGTATATTTTACAAATATTGTCGTACATTTTATTGTTAAAAAAAATCAAATTGATCGGATTTTAATAGCTGCATGATCAAAAAATATATGCTTTTACAACAATGAATGATTAATATGATTTAGAGAATGAAATATGAGACAAATCTATCTTGATAGTGTACTTATAAATATTGTGCTTGACATTGTCCCTAAAAATAAGCAATTCAAATCGTGATGATGATATCTCAGAAGATTCCATCGAGGTGCATTACAACATTGTAGTGCATTTAGCACACTACTGGGACTCGGGTTCATTTTCAACTCCATTTTATGACTAATTATTAAATATTTTTGGGGTATCATTTATGTGGTACTGTCGACTAATGAGTTACCGCAACATAATATGTGTACAACAACTTTCTCTTAACAAGTTAACAAAAGTGCATATCACTTTTATGGCTACAAAATTTGCCGCTACGTAAATTATTTGAATCTATACATGTGTGAAAAATACCATGTGATACTCTGGAAGAATTGGACAATTGTTGCCATTTTAGCTATTGGATTGTGATTTTGTGAAACCTACCATTGGCTCTGTGTCCGAATCTGTAGGTTGTGTTCTTAGACTTTTTTATTATAAAATAAATAATATTTAAAAAAAAATTATAACTTAGAGTGTCGGAGTCAATTTACACACGCCTCAACTAATCTTTGAGGGAGTAACCCCGCTGATCACCGGTGATGGCCCATTTAAAACCAGAACAAAGCTCTTTATGAACTAATCTCATAAGAGTTGATAACACCTAAAAATGTTCGAATCTAAAATCTTAGAAAGAGCAAATCCCTAAGTCTTAGACATTGGCCACCAGACTAACCCCTTGACGTTCACAACTTTTCACAAAAGGATAAAATAGTATACTGAATATGAGATCCTGGTGCAAGAAATTAAACGAATTCCAAATATAAAAAATCAAGATAACAATGGTCATGGTCATAGCTAGCATTGAACCTGCAACAACCCGCTCTCATCTTCTACAATATTGTCTATTTTAACCGCCCAAACCCCATAGACTTTTCAGTAGGTCACCCATCCCTAGATTGCTCCAAGACGAGTATGCTTAACTGTGAATTTTCATTTGATTTTGGCGCCCTCAGAGCTTTAAAAGGCATTGTACAAGGTAGAACCATGGTCTGTTATACATATCACTGAATTTATATCCACCAAGTAATGTGGGACTATTGACCACTCATCCAAACGTCTACTAAGACTTTTTCTCCCAGACGCTCGGCATCAAAATTAGCACAATGGTCTGATTGGGGTATCACAATTTCCTCCACTTAGGAACACACGTCCTCATGTGTGGGACCGACATTTGTTCCACATTTTTTATTGCTTCAGGCTCTGATACCATTTGTAATGATCAATTTTTGTTTTGTACAATATTGTCTGCATTGGCCACCTAAATCCTATGAACTTCTCAGTAGGTCACCCATTCTTGAATTGCTCCAGGATAAGCACGTTTAACTGTAAAGTTTCATTTGATTTTGGCGCCCTCACGGCTTTAAAAGACTTATAAAAGGTAGGATCATGATTTATTATAAATATCACCGAACTTACACTCACCAAACGATATGAAATCTTTGACCACTCATTCAATCGCCCACCGCAAGATTTTTCATTTTGAATGCTTGGCCTCACAGCTAGCGCCGCATCCTGGCTAAAGTGTCAGGTTGGAGTGTCACAATCTCTCTCACTTAGGAATACACGTCCTCGTGTGTGGGACCAAGATTTGTCCCACATTTTCGATTGGTGCCCCTAAACCCCAAAGACTTCCTAGTAGGTCACCTATCTCTGAATTGCTCCAGAACAAGCACACTTAACTGTGAAATTCTATGTGATTTTGGTGCTCTCACGACTTTAAAAAACCTTGTGCAGAGGAGGGTCATTTTCTATTATAAATACTACAAAACATATATCTACCAAGCGATGTGAGACCCTTGACCACCCATCCAAACGTCCACCGAGACTTTTTCTCTCAAACGCTCGGCGTCACAGTTGACACCACAACCTAGTTAGGGTGTCGCAGAACCCTTTCTATTACACCTAACAAACATGCCCTTAATGACCTTCAAATGAATGATGAGAGTTTTCGTTGTTAAATTTAGGAGCGTAAGTAAAAATTAGAAATCGAACCAAATCGGCAGTTGGATTCAACTTTCTAGTTAATTAAATTGATTCGATTCGGTTTAGTTTGGTGTTTTTGAAAAATAAATCGGTTCAATTTTAATTTTTTAGTCCTCAAAATTGGACAACACCCGAATAAAAAAATCTCAAATTTTTAATATTTTTTGTGACATTTATGTTTTTGTAATATGTATATTTTTTTGTAGGTTGTATAATTTTTATTTTTTATAATATGTATTTTTATATTAGACTTTTTCTCTTGATATTCAAAATACTTATTTGTGTATTAAAAAATTAAAAATTTTCTTTTTTACATTTGGAGTAATCTAAACCAATCGAAAATCGAACCAAACGAAACCGAAACCGATTTCGGTTCGAAAAATAGAAAATTGAAGTTTTTAATTCGATCCGAATTTTTCTTCTAAATCTGACCAATCTGGACCGGTTATAAACACTCTTAGTTAAATCATTACGTGAAATGTGATGTCAACCACATGGGGATCTCATGTGGATGATCCCATCAAATTAAACTTTTCACATTTTGATGCAAACAAACAACAGAGGTTTTGAATATGTTTGGTCCTCAAAACCTGGAGTGTTTTTGGTTATGTTTTCAGAAGGGTTGTTTCAACCCTGAGATTCGGGAAGAACATGACTTGTTTTCTTGGGAAACAGATTTCGGCCAGAGTATCGAATATTTTCGGATTGAAAAATCTAGGAATATAAGTTATTTGTGTACATCGGAATAAAGATGTGTCCAGAATTGTCAATTGTACGTGAAACTCATATGATTATGAAAGATTTCACATGCATTTAACGATTCTGGACACATCTGTATCTGAATGTGCACGAATAATTTGTGTTCCTAGACTCGTTCTTTTAGATTTGAAATGCTGATTTTCACAAAAGTTTATGCGGCTCGAGCCAACTTTGAACCTTGAATTGAATGACATTCTCGGCTGAGTTTGGAAATTTTTTCGTTCTTATGTGAATTTTTTTGTTTTTCGCCAACTTTTTATGGATTATTGGTTCGTCTGGACGAGAGGTTTTAGAAAAGTTATAAATAATGAACAAAATTTGAAAAAAATTTAGAAAAGACAAAAATAATCCAAAACCTAGTTTTTTTGTGCTTATTCGTCGTCTTTAGTAATTTTTTTTTAGTTTTTGTTCATAATTTTATACTTTTTAGATTCATCTCATCGAAACAATCTAATAATCTACAAAAATTTAAGGCCAAAACAACAAATGCCAATTTTTTTTAAAAAAGACAGAACGTGCTTAAAAATAATCAAGTTAGGACAAATAGAGCCTTATCATATACCCATCTTCTTATTCGAGTAACAGTGTGCTATTTACCATTTTAGACCCATTTGGGATCAATCGTTTGTTAGTAGTCATTACAAATACAGTTACCGCTATGAACGTCTCGATAAGATATTATAAGAATTTATAAAAAGAATTATTTTTTCAATATCCAAACAAGATTCAAAAATAAGATTTAAGATTTTTTGGACGGAACAAGTATGCACTTCTGTACTATAGCGGTATGTGCGACACAAAAGATTGGAGATGCTATAGTGTAGTGCAATAAAATAATGTAATTTTTGTTCTACTTAAATTTACTTACAAACTTTTTAAATTAATACAAATTTAATTAAACTCTAAACAGCTTTAAATAAGAATAAAATTACTTTATTTTGTTGCACTATACCGTCGTAATGTATAAATGCATTATAACATTCTTGAATTTACAACGAGGGACGATGAAATTTTATTCACATTTAAAACTGTTTTGAGATTTATTAAACCTAATTGAGTTCTAATAACTTTAAAGGAAAGACTAAATTATGTTATTTTGCTGTCCGAATCTATAATTATTTTTTATTTATCAAACCCATTTTAGAAAGAAAAAAAAAACGCAAAATCTTTTGTTTTGTAAAAATAATTTTCAAAGCATATTAAAAGAACACCTAAAAGTACTGAGTCATTCCTAGGCCATTGTTCAGTCACGAGC
>JABCMJ010027573.1:0-26418 GCA_014822125.1 Arbutus unedo | reverse complement strand
AAATTTTCAACTCTCAATCTCAATTCATCTTCCATGTTGTGGCTATTGTCATCGCCCAAGTTTTGGATTTTTTTTTTTTTGAAATTCAAAGTGTCTGTACAAGTTTATGTATACCTCGATTAATTTCCGAGAGAGTATCAACTCGACCGGCGATTAGCGGCGGCTCCAATTAAAGTCATTGCAAAGACATGTATGAACTACTTTTGTAAGAGTTGATAAAACTTGAAATGTTTCGAATTTAAGAACAAATCTTTAAATTATAGACCTTGACCACGAGAACTGAATTCTCAAATTTTCTTTTTTTAAAATGACTCTCGTTAGGCACTTTAAAAACATCTCCGATTCAATACTCTGTTTTTTTTTTTACCTCTATATCTTCATTCAGAGTATCAAAATATATTTTATTCAGAAAGTGACTTTGGCAGATTACTCTCTTCAACCCAACTCCAACTCTAATTTCTCACCTTCAAATATAAACAACACACACTAAACGTCTAAGTTCAAACATTCACCACTTTCTCTTCGGATTTTAAATTATCATCCCTAAAAACTTTATTAAAAATATTCAATATTGGTATGGTTTTACAGTTTTGTCAATATCTTTCGAACGGTATTAATATAATAAAAACTAAATACACAAATTAGGAGTTGTCGTTTAATGCGTAAAAACAGATTTGGACGACGTCATTCATAATTTCCTATGCTCTAGATTTTGAGTATTAAACTTTGTCGTCTCAAATTGAAGAAGATATAGAGTATGGATTGGAGATTTGGAGTAGTTTTTTTCCACCAAAATATGAAGAAATAGACATATGGAAGGTAGATTGAAGATGTACTAATAAGGGCATGTTTGGATAGCTCATTATTGCATTATGCATTCTTCATTTTCGAATTCTTGGTGTTTCGGTACCAAATTTTGCAATGCATTATTGGAAAATATATTCTTTAAATTGAGAGACAGAAGCATACTATGATAATCACTTCTGAAAGAGCTTTTGCATTGTCATTCTAAATTCTCATTTTAAGTTTTACTTTTTTACTACCCCTTATCCCCTCCATAAAATTCAAACGAACTAAACCCTAGCCCATTACTCCAATGGTTGCACCTTGTTCTTTCAACTACTTCTTTATTGCCCTACATTGTTTGTACTTGAAAACACTTTAACAATTTATTGTGTTCATTTGTAAACTAAACTAAATGTTATTTATGACCGGAGCCATTCGTAATCCGTTGCTCTTCTTCAACAGGGCCCATTCCACCCATCAACTTCTTTATGTGTTTGAGACAACTGCTAAAACTGGTCCTGAGATATATTCTCAATTTTAGTGTATAGACTTGTTTTGATGTACTCGTAATTCAAAAAGGCCATTTTGGATATTAAGAAAAATTTTGGGACACGATTTGGTAACTAGCTTTGTGTACAATTGGTGGGTAAAAAAAACAGCAAAATGAAAACGATGCCAAAAATAGAATACTTTGAGGATTAAGACTGTTGCTAGAACTTTGCATGTTAAGGCTGCTGCTAAAACTTTTAGGTTTCAACATTTGCTTTGAGAGCTGAGGTTCTTCCAAAGTAGCAGCGCTGAACGCCCTCTCCAAATAGCCCATGTGGTCTCGAAGATGATGCCTCTGGTTAGCTCTCCCCGCATCCTAGAGATGATGTGTGCAAAATCAGGGAGTAGATCTCTCAAAAGATCGAGAATCAAGGTTCCAATTACGAAGACAATTCGCCTAGGATCACTCCTCTTCACGAGTTATATATTAATACTCATTTTCAGTCATGAGATCGAGTACACAACTATTCGATCACTATGTAGTTTATATATTTCTATATCATTCTAACTTGATCGTCGAAGAATCCGCGATCAGACAATCACCTCCCGGTCATTAGACTTGTGTGCAGGAGCCAGAAGCAGAACTTAGGAGATCCCAGCTATTTTCTGGCATCATTATTTTGTAA
Source organism: Arbutus unedo (assembly GCA_014822125.1). Taxonomy (NCBI): domain Eukaryota; kingdom Viridiplantae; phylum Streptophyta; class Magnoliopsida; order Ericales; family Ericaceae; genus Arbutus; species Arbutus unedo. Next base: position 24,457 of record JABCMJ010027573.1, on the reverse strand, counting down.
ATAAAGTTAAATTTTATCCTCAATTCAAATAACTTTATCATTGCTCTTCGAAATGTCTTCTAAATTGTTAGAAAACATAAAGTAATACATGTAATGGATTATACAAGAAAGAAAATAATAATATAATAGTTAACTAAGGGTTGTAGATCGTGCGACATGAAATGGTATGGTAATATGAGATGGTCAACGTAGGATTTTTGGTATGAAATTCATTTTTATACAGCCATAATTACAATATAAAGAGACCTTTGCAATGGTTGCAACCCACTAAACTATATTTCCTAAATTAAATTGCTTTAAATTTTTAGAATCCTATCTTTATCTAAATATATTGTTAAGGTTACATTTTTTATTACATATGTTGTGGCAATTTGCAAAAAATAAATACCATGACTTTGAAAAAAAAAAAAAAACTCTCTCTCTCTCTCTCTCCCTCTAAAGGTACTGCGGTTTTTCTTCTTTTTGGTTCTCTGGGTCTCGGGTCCTCAAAACAAATTAAACTTTTGGTGTTTTACAAGGTTGTACATCAAGGGAGTAAAGTTTATTTTTCATTGTTCGAGTGTTGGGAAATTATGTTTTGGTTTGTGGGTTCACTTCCCTACACCAAAAAAAAATCGAATGTCGTTGTATTTTTTGTGAAGGAGCATCATTCAAACCCGGTGTAAAAGGGAATATATTTTTTTCTAAGAAGAATGCCATAATGGTGTCTCGACCATCGCACAGACTATTTTAAATATTTTTTTCTTAATTTTTATTTGTTATTTTTTGATTGATTATTATTTTTGTGTAAAAATTTATAACCAAGGGTCCATTTGAACTTATTTTGTGTAAAAATTGTCTTTTTTGATTTATTTCTCGTCTTTTAGTAAATATTTTTTAACTTTTGAACATAATTTTACACTTTTTAGATTTTTTTTGTCAAGAAGAATATTCCAACAAATCCTAAAAAATTAATGAAAGCATAACAAATATAAAAACAATATAAGTATGAATTGCTAACAACAATATTCTCTGAATTGTATTTAGAATATTAACATAGCTGCATATTTGTTTTGGGTTAAAAAAACGAATGAATCTTAATTGCATTTTCCCATAATATGTTCATGTGCTTCCCTTCAATAAGCGGGGCATCAGCATGACGATGGCAAGAAGAGGAGGCTTTGCTTTTGCACAATTAAATAGATTATATTAATAAGCAGGGGGATCATGATTATTGGGTGAGAAAAGTTTATTAATACACAAACATAGAGTTGAGTGGAAAGGAAAGCTAAGGCTTGTGGGCTTCCATATCTTATAAAGCCAACGTTGAGGTTTACTAGACGAAAAATAAATCACCAAATGATGGTGCGGATAAGCAAGGAGTGGGGAGAGAGAGAGAGAGAGAGAGAGAGAGAGAGAGAGAGTAGAGCAAGGGGTTCTATATATATACATACATATATATATATGTATATATGTATATATATATATGTATATCTTTAGAGCAAGGGGTTCTATATATATATATATATATATATACATACATACATACATACATACATATATATCTTTAGAGCAAGGGGTATACATATATATATACATATACATATATATATATATGTATATGTATATGTATATGTATATGTATATATGTATATGTATGTATATGTATGTATATATATATCTTTAGAGCACGGGGTTCTATATACATATACATACATATATATATACATATACATACATACATATATATATATATATACATATACATACATACATATATATATATATATATATATATATATCTTTCTTTTGCGAGAAAACAAAAAATTAGAGCATTTGCTAGGCGCCTAGGCATGCCCTAACAAACTAACTTTGTGCTTTTCTAATTTTTTTTATTTACTTGAAGAGATGTTACAACAAGCTAACGAAAATTTAAAAAAAAAAAAAAAAAGGGATCAAGGTAAAAAGGTTGAATGAGGTAAAATTTCATTGGGATATATTGACTTTTTCGGATTAAGTAAAGGTTGTCAGCTTAGTAAGAGATTGTTCTTACTCACGTGCTTATTACCATGATCATAACACGGTAGTTGACCTGACAAAGGTAGTTAATAGGTTAGCTGACTAGAGGAAGACAGTTAACATAATTGAGTCAAAAGTAAGATAGAACATTGATTATCTAAAAACGGTTCAAACCAGATAAGGACGAGGAGTTCTAGACCAATTTAACTTAAAATAAGAAATTTATAATTGAATGAAACTCTAATAATGGACGATAAATGTATGGAGGGTCCAAATCAGACTTGTTTTGTTAGTGTTCAATCAGAAGACACTTCTAATATATTTTTAATGAGGAATTATAATTTAAAAGGAGCTCAAATTAATTAATAAAAAAATTTTTATAAATAAAGTTACACACCGAGTGTGCTTTTCCGTTACAGAGGCGAAGGGTGCTTTGACGGTTTCTTATCTTGCAGATAATTAGGTTCACAAAGAGAGGATATTCGTTTTGTCGTAGTTGGGTTTTTAACTTTCTTGTTTAAGAAAAATCAAGCACCTACAGTTGGCCCTGTCTGTGGAGAAGTTAAAATCTCATTACAAGAACACTACAAAATCAGAACACAATAGGGGCAATAGGCTATGACAAATCAAAATCTCTGCCTTTGGCCCCAGTTAAGAAGACAGGTCCACCATGGAACCTACCACAGGATCCAGTACATGATGCACCACAAGATTTGACTAGGGATTTATTGTGTGGGGCACCAGAGGACCCTCCACGCGAGGTACCACGAGAAGCACCAACAAAAGAACCACAAGACCCCGCCCAGGAAGGGAGAGGATTGCGAACCTACAACAGTTCTCGTACAAGAATGAGAGATGATTCTAAAAGAGATCAAAGCACCCGAGAGAGGCTGCGAGGTATGGAGGATAAGGTGAGTGACCTCACGTATTATCTCCACAAGGCAAAAAGAGAAATCAAGGACCTTAACGAGCTCGTGATCGTGAACGATCGATCCATACCAATCGAGACAAGCGAACTAGGACTGACGAAAGCCGCCACGATATCGATGTCATCCTGGGACAAGACAAAAGGGGAAAGACCTCTACTAGGGGCGATCCCTAAAACCACAGAGAAGGCCAAACATCCGGTGGTACTCTCCGAGCTCGGCTTGACACTCTCAACAAGTGGGAATGGCTGGACCAGCAACACAGGATGCGCCAATATAACGGGCACTACAACAACTAGTGACTTCTCCTTTGTCAGAAGCAATAGAGGCAGTGACATTACCCAAAAAGTTCGCCCCTCCAAAGTTTGACTTTTATAACAGCAAGACCGATCCCATGAAACACATTATGGGGTTCCTTCAGGTTACATTTGTACATCTTGGAAACAAGAATTTATATTATTAGGCCTTTGCCTTGAGCCTAGGGGAGACTGTCCCCAACTCAATTGGTTTCACAACCTCCCCATACGTTCTATCACCAGTTAGGGACATTTAACCAACACTTTGTAGCACGTTTTCTTGCCAGCAGGGCTCATTCAAAGGAGCTGGACACTCTTATGGCTATGAAAATGAGGTCTGATGAAACCCCTAGAGAATTCGAAAGCAGATATTGCACCGTATAGAACAAGATTGAGAATTGCAACGAGAAATACATTATCACCACCTTCAAGGTTGGTTTACTACTCACGAGAAGCTACGGGAGTACCTTGAGATCAACCCAGTGGATATAATTTCTAAATTTATGGTAAGAGTGGAGCAAAAAACTCAAAAACGAATGGCAAACCCAATACATTACGGAACGTATACGCAATCATAATTTTTTTTTTTTTTTTTTGAACTTGCACCTGATAGTTCCTTCCCATAGTCAAGTATTTGCATTCAAATAGCTGTAGTAGGCAACATAAAGGTAAAGGTAGTACGGGAGTTAGTTGTGGTTTTTAAAACATTATGCTTTGGTACCAACATTTTTGAACTGATCGTAATTTGGTTATAGCGTGAAACGACTGATGCGTGTACGAGTTTCATTAACATTGACATAATATAGGGTGTAACAGTATCAGAGAATTGAAAAAGCGATACAATCCGCCACTTTCAAATCCTTGGACTTTACCGGTTTACTTCGTTGGTCTATTCCATTAATTTATTAACACATTGTGCCATATGAGCAACTCAATGATGATATCTGCAATGACCCATGGTCCGTCCATTCACGTGCCATATGAGCAACTCGATGATGATATCTGCAATGACCCATGGTCCGTCCATTCGCATTAGCCTTCGTTATTTTTATTTTTATTTTTTTGCGCTAAAATTAGCCTTCTTTATTTACTTTCCCATTCACACGAAAGAACTTAAAAAAATTTCTTCACCCTTAAATTTTCTATGTTAATAATTTTTTATACTAATTAGATAATGAGTTTCCATGATCCGAGCGTGGTACGGGACCCTTTCCCACCAACCTATTGGTTGGGCTATACTAGAATTCATTTTGTTCCCCTCATTAATCTTTCACAAGTGTTGGCACATGCACATTGAGTATTGGCTTCGATTGGATGACGAAAGCAATGACCTAAATAGCATCACCTGAAGGTTGTTGGTCAAAGGTGTGCCCTAAGCCTTTTGAGGCATTAAGCGAAATCATAACTTGAAGCTGTTTTAGAATTAAAAAAATCTTATTTATTATAATTTTATATACTCTTATTAATACATTGGAAACATTGTTTTCTCATTGGTAACAAGTTTTTAAAATTAGAAGTTAACAAAAAACCTACCTAAGCTTAAATATGTCTCAAGAAAGATTTAATGGATTAATCACATGTACATTATCAATTGATAGATTTAAAATCTTGACTAGTAATTTTTCAATCTAATGTGACTAATTAAAGAAAACTAATTATAGTTATTTTAACTATTGTAGCTTTAAAGTAATTGGCCTTTGAAGGAACCAAACCGTGTGCACCCGGGTACAAGAAAACTAATAAGAGTCAATTATTTTTTGATTAAATCAAAGATTCGTTAAGCTTCGGTAATGCAAGTAGCAGAGAGTAAGGTGCATGGAGAAAGCTGACTTTTTCTTTTCTTGCCTGACACGAATGCAGAGATTTGGGTTTGACAAAGTAAGCTTTAAACTCGAAATTTGGGTGAAGAGAGACTAAACATGATTTGACATGGCAGAAGGCAATCATAACAAGTAGTTAAAAGTTTATAGTATATTGTATAGATGAGTTCAGAAGTGAGCAGTAATTGAATTGAAGTAGAAAGGTAGAAGGGCGGGCCGTGGATCCCGGTAGATGCATGTCAGATGTTTTGCTTTATGGCTACAATGGCATGTGATTTATTTTTGTTCTGGGTGCGGGACATAATAATATGAATGTTGATTGCAGAGAGGATCTTGGCTCTCATTGCATGCCGTGAAAGAGGCTGCAAAATCTGGGCAACCTTCGGTTGATGTCCTCATGTTACTGAGACTCTCTGTGTGTGTCAGAGAGAGAGAGATGATGATGATGATTATGATGAAGATGAAATGAGATTCTGTGTAATTTCTATATATACACCCCACTTGCTTTCCGTTGATATGGACCATATGGTGCCTTCCAATATTGATTGTTGTCAATCACATATATAGTCACTTACCTATATTTATAACAAATTGTAGGGGATGGGATTTAGCATAATTACAGAAAATCATTCGATAGGATCTAAAGGAATGCCAAGAGAAGTTTCTTGTAGGTGTATGGATCCTTGTGGTAGATTTTTAGTAGGTGCAGGAGTTATTGTATGTTTCCTTGGCTGAGTTGGTTTCTCACCAACTTCACCAATTGCTTTCCACGTGTACCCCTGCTACCATTTCTAATACAATTTGTTTGCTCTTCAAAAAAAAAAAGAAGCTTCTCAGATTTTTAGAATAATCTAAAAGCATTACCGTCTTACGACATTAGGGTCATCCGGACATCTCACCTCCCGAGTACTCTTTCGATCCGACATTGGTGTCTGAAAAGGTGGATAAGTATGAGTTAGAAACAATGAGATCAAGTGATAAACTCCCACTGACCCTCACAGAGGCAAGAGGGCATAAAAGGGGTCTGGCAAATGGTGAACAAGACAAGCGCCCCCAAATTGAGTATGAAAACATCACAAACATAGCCACGGGGCATGGCTCTGCAACGTACGCCCAAAAAGGTCAACCAGAGTAGCTTAAAAGAACAGACGTAATGATAATGAATAACCATAATTGTGTTAAGAATGACCTAGATACTTCACCTATGAATAGACGTAAAGAAGACTAAAGGCAAGAAAAACAACTGCGACCGAACTTGAGTTAAGTAGCCTTTTTACTTAAATAAATTTTTTCATATAAGCAGTCTTTGCTGAAAGTTTGCCTGTCATGATACAAAATTGACCGTTGAAGTACAGCCCAACCAACCCATTCCCGCCGGTCTATCGCTACAGTGTGTTCTTGTGTAGGGCAATCAACGCCCATCGGGGATCAAAGAGGCAATCCTATTTTCTTTGTGATGATTGTAAATCTAGACTCCACATGTACAATTGACAGCCACAGTGAGAATAATCTTTGATTACCGATCAACGTGGTAGTCGATATAACTTTACGTTTTCATGTCAACCATCCTGACAGGCACCTAGACCGGTCATCCTCAGACTCTGACATGCCGACTTGTCAATCTTAACCGATCACCCCTACTACCTTGACTAGTAAAATCTTACTACTATGTTTAATTGTCAATCCAGCCTGACCAGTCACCAGCTCATTGTTGACTCCTCTTGACCGGTCACCCCTTTACCCTGACCACATCTTTTGAAACTAACTAAATTTTCTCTTAAACCAAAACATGAATATTAGACTTCCAAACTCAGATACTATGCTTACGGGCCTCAATTTTCGTTCGACCTTTAGATGCATGTTCATTTCACAAACTAATTACAAAATTACTTGATTTAAATAATTCATTTTGCACGCTTAGTTATCAATCCATGTTATCCTTGCCATTGTTTGTTGATATAATCTGACTAAGTATGCTGAATAACGACAACCCCGAGTCTAGAATGATAAGTTCACATTCGACTCGCCATGCATGATATTTTGAACAAAAATTAAATTTTTTTGGAAAGTACCAAGCATGTAGATTGCGAAGTAAAATATTCATTGGGAAACGAGTTGGGATGTTTTTAGTCGCAATATGGCTTGAGCCGAACTATGTCTAATACCATGATGTATTTTTCCGAACTGCATATTTTTGTAGCAAAATTGGTTGTGAGTCATATCATGTAATAAGCCAAGTATATTGTAAGCTAGTTATGTGAGTAAGTCGTGTTATGTCTTTGGAAATAAAACGTAGTGTCAGAGAAGGAGGTAGAATTTTGATGTTAGGCACGACGCACATAAAGCATAACGTCCATTTGCATAATGAATGGAAACATAGTATATGGAAGCCAATGATTGAGAATGGTATTGTTGCGCACATGTTTCAACTTACGGGTCGAGACCGTATCGAACGGGAGCATCATGACACTAAATTAAAGGTTTTGATTTACGAATAATGCTTGTGTCGACCCGATATTGGGATTGGAAACTAATTTTGACATGTATGGTTTGGTTAGACACTCAGGTCAAAAATTAGAAATGGGACATAATTGTTAACTTAGAAAAATTATTATCTGCATTTCACTCTGATTTAATTTCCACACTTACTTGTTTATTGTTTTGTTTATTAGTTCCTGCTCATGTCATTATTCATGTATAATATGGTCTATTACATAAATTGAGTTTATGGTAGGATTTCTTTATTGACTTTAATCGCTCATAGTGCAAATTTTTCCTGTCCCCGGCTTTTCACGCCAGGTACCAAAGGCAAGAATCTGATTTTCAAAACAACAATGACAACATTATCGATGAAGACCAGATTTCACCCTGGTTTACTTAGGCTGTGTTCATTTGTTTGTTTAGAAAAAAAATTTCCAAATAAGTTTCTGAAAAAAATTCTCAAACATTTTTACTTTTTTTTCAAACAACTTCATCTCTCTATGAGTGAGTGAGAGAGAGAGAGAGAGAGAGAGAGAGAGAGAGAGAGAGAGACCTCTAAAATGCCGAAAAAATTTAACTCCCAAATTTTTTCTAAAATACTTATACCAAATAACATCTCAGAGTTTTTTTTTTTTTCAAAAATCGTTTTAGAAACACTCAACTGAACATACCCTTAGTTTATTTTAGGTCTATATGCTTGAATTTTCTAATGTAATTTCCTTTTTTATTTCAGTAAATGTAACTCAAACTCTTATTTTATTATGTCATGAAATAAAAATCTTTTGCTCGCATAATTTCTTTTTAAAATCAACGCCTCCGTTATGTCAGGGCATCATACAAGGACTCGAATTGGATACCAGTAGGCACCACACTTTATGGCTTCAATGCTAATCGAGAATATCCGCACGAAAATGTCAGGTTCACTATAAAGGTGGGGAGCATCGTCCAATAGTATGATTTCCTAGTCTTGAAAGTAAAATCCATCTATAGCACAATCATGGAAAGGACATGGATGTCCAGCCAAGGAGCATCCCCAGTCACTACTACCAAACATGAAAATTATGACTCCAAAACGGTGGAGACCGTTAGGGGTACCAAGCAACTACATGGTATGCATGATTTCCCTATAAGGATCCAAGCTCGACGTGGTCTCCTATAATAGTTTTGTTAAGTGTTTATTAGGTCATCCATTTACTTTGAACAAGTTTTAATTGTCCTATTCTTTAGGAAGTTTGTTGTGTTGATCTGTCTTCTAGGAATATCCCTTTAGTAAAGAAATTTGTTAAGTAGTGATGTAGTTGTTCCCTATTTTCAGCAAAGTTAGTTTTGTACTACTCTAATTAAGTAACAGATCGCTAATGAATAAGGTATAGAGTTCTCTCTACTTCATCCTTGTGTTCTGAGATACCTTTCTTGTGCTTTCTATATACATCTTCGTTAACAAGTGGTATAAAAGCCAACAAAACTTCTCATGGCATCAGACAATAATTATGTTCAACCTACTATTCTTCGTTTCGATGAGTGAGATCATTGGAGCATGCTGATAAAGAACTTCTTAAGGCCCAAGGAGTTTTGGCATCTGATGGAGATAGGCATTTCTAAACCTGCAAGTGGAGCGGTGTTGACTGAGGCACAAAAGACAGAGTTGGCGGAACAAAAGCTAAAGGATCTCAAAGCTAAGAATTATCTTTTTCAAGCCATTGATCATACAATCTTATAGACTATTCTTGAGAAAAGCACTTCCAAACAGATTTGGGATTCAACGAAGAAGAAGTATCAAGGCACAACGAAGGTGGAACGTGCCCAACTTCAAGCTCTTCGCAAAGAGTTTGAGATTCTTCATATGAAAGAGGGAGAGTCTGTTTCTGACTATTTTTAAAGGACGATGGTGATTGCAAGTAAGATGTGCATCCATGGTGACAAAATGGCAGTTGTTACTGTAGTTGAAAAAATTCTTCGCTCGATGACAAAAAAATTTGACAACATTGTATACTCAAATGAGGAATCAAATAACATTGATGAACTAGAAAGTTCCTTGTTGGTCCATGAGCAAGGGGTCAATCATACAACCTCAAAGGAGCAAGCCTTGAAAATTTCACCAAATAATGCATTTTCAACATCGAGAGGATCGAGTCGAGGCCAAGGCAGGAACAACAGAGATGGAAGCAGACTCCTAAATTACAGATCAAAAGATCATCACACCTATGATTCCTGATGGCAAGGCAAAGGGCACAATAATCAGCAGGGAACTAACTATGAATCAAAATGGGACAAATCAAATATTGAGTGCTTCAGATGTCACAAGTTGGGGCACCAATTTGGCGATCAATCGAACTACGCAGAGAATCACTAAAAAAATGAAGACGAAGAAGAAGCCAATCTTTTGATGGCGTGTAATACCATGGAAGAAAATCACCAAAACCTGTGGTATATCAACACGGGCTACAACAATAATATGTGTGGCAGTAAGTCGATTTTTTCAAAGTTGGATGAATCTGTTCGAACCACAATACAATTTGGAGACAATTCAAAATTTTCTGTTATGGGAGAAGGTGCATCCAAATCAAAATGGAAAAAGGCTATGGATGAAGAGATTAAAGCCATTGAGAAAAATAATATTTGGAAATTAACAAATCTTCCCAATGAGCAAAAGACGATTGGTGTTAAATGGGTCTACAAAACCAAGTTGAGTGAGAAAGGAGAAGTTGATAAGCATAAAGCACGTTTGGTGGCAAAAGGTTATAAGCAAGAGTTTGGAGTTGATTACAAAGATGTGTTTGCTCCAGTTGCAAGGCTAGACACTATTCGGTTAGTGCTCTTTATGGCTACACAAAATTCATGGCCCATGTTTCAACAAGACGTGAAGTCCGCCTTTCTACATGGCAAGTTGCAGGAGCAAGTTTATGCTAATCAACCACCTGGCATGTACAACAAGAAAGTAAAAACAAGGTATTCAAATTAAAGAAGGCACTCTATGGACTGAAATAAGCACCGAGAGCTTGGTACAGTCACATAGATGCTTATTTTTTGAAAGAAGGTTTTCGAAAATGTCCACATGAGCACATACTTTATGTGAAAGTTGGTGTTGGAGGAAAAATTCTTATTGTATGCTTGTATGTTGATGATTTGATCTACACAAGAAACGATAGGGCTATGTTTGATGTTTTTAAACAATAGATGATGTCAAAATTTGATATGTCAGATCTTAGAATGACGCACTACTTTCTTGGCATCGAAATTGTGCAATCTTCAACTAGTATTTTTATTTCTCAAAAGAAATATGTTTGAAAGATTTTGAATAGGTTCCAAATGAAGAATTGCAATCCAATTGGCACACCAACAGAACTTGGTTTGAAGCTAATGAAGGATCGCGGAGGAAAGAAGGTAGAAAACACTCTATACAAGCCAAACATGGAAAGTTTAATGTACTTGACAGCAACTAAGCCAAACATAACGCACACGGTGAGTCTCATTAGTAGATATATGGAATGGCCAAAAGAGCTTCACCTCATTGCTGCCAAGAGAATCTTTCGATATCTACAAAGTACTATTGATTTTGGGCTGTTCTACAAGAAGGAAAAAAAGTTGACTCTATTTGGCTTCACAGATAGCGATTATGCAGGAGATCCGGATGATAGAAGAAGCACATCAGGTTATGTTTTTATTATTGGATCTAGAGCAATTTCATGGTCATTGAAGAAACAACAGATTGTTACTCTCTCTACTACCGAATCTGAGTTTGTGACAACAACATCATGTGTATGTCAAGCCATTTGGCTGAGGAGGTTGCTTGAAGAATCACACCGCCATTAACAAGGCCAAGTTCCAATCTATTGTGATAATAGCTCTGCAATCAAGTTGTCCAAAAACCTTGCTTTTCATGGAAGAAGCAAGCATATAGAAGTGCGGTTCCATTTTCTACGTGATCTCACAAACGATGGAATTATTAATATGATATTTTGCAGGAGTGGGACCAAGCTGTGGACATTCTAACCAAAGCTCTCAAATTGCCAACATTCATAAAGCTGAGAAAATTGCTTGGTGTTTGTTCTTTGAAAGATTTTGCTTAAAGATGAAGCTGTGATGCATGGTTGCCACAAGTGCTTCTTCTATTTCTCTCTAAACTGGTGTCAGATCATTTAGTTTAAGGAAGGGTGTTAAGAGTTTATTAGGCCATCTATTTACTTTGAATAAGTCTTAGTTGTCAGATTCTTTAGGAAGTCTGTTGTGTTGATCTGTTCTCTAGGAATATCCCTTTAATAAAGTAGTCTATTAAGTAGTGATGTAGTTGTTCTCTATTTTCAACAAAGTTAGTTTTGTACTAGTCTAATTAAGTAATAACTAGTCAATGAATAAAGTATAGAGTTCCCTCACTTCTTCCTTATGTTTTGAGATATCTTTCTTGTGCTTTCTATATACATCTTTGTTCACAAGTTTTCCCTATCATATTATGATTAGTTCGACTAATTTGCTAGTCTGGCCTACTTAAAAGTTATGGCCACTTGTGTCATATACTGAATTCGAGATAAGGAGGCCATGTCCCGTAGTTTTGTTTTGGCCAATATGCTCACGAGTTTCATCACTCTAGTTTCTTTTTGTATGATCTTTTGAGATTTTATTCATTGGACTTACCTCCATAGTACCTTCCATAACTACATTAGATGGAGGCACGTTGTCTTGGTTTCTCGTTTTCACCGTTGTTAACACTTAGTGTCCCACCGGGCGTGTCAAAATATATATTGGCTCAAATAGTTTCTCAAGGCTAAAATTGTGTGTGAGCGTGTTAGAAAAAACTTGTAATTATCATTTTCAAAAGAATTTAATACAATGGTTTATAACCAAAAACAACGAGGCATTTATGTTATATGTTCTGTTATGACAGCAAATATGATTTTTCTTAAGTGTTGACACGTAGATAAAAACACCAAAATTAGAAAACAAAGAGTCAAGCAAATAAAATGAAATGTTTCATTGAACAGTAAACTAGATGGCAAGCTTACATTCGAGAAATTGTGCCACAATCCAATTGTTTCGAACAAGTTTACTAGCTACCATAAACTCTACAAACTACTAATAAAAGTAAGTACAACTATGAATTACTCTAAGGCTAACAATTGAGAAAAGACCAAGCATGAAAAAACGAAAAGGAAATATACCTCTGTGGATCTGTATTTTTTGCCGGGACCTTCTTTTTTCTGTCTCTCATATTTATAATCAATCATTGAAGTAAGTATCCCAGACTCTTTGCTTTCTCTCTTGAATTTGAATAACTTCTCTCTATGAAGGCCCACATGACCCTCCGAATCCTGCTACTTTGCTTATGAAAACTCTCAACCATCAATGACTGCCATTATGCTCAAAACGATGTCGTCTAGTCTTCTACCCATGTTTTTTTCGATCCTATGCACACACGCCTATTTACTAGTTCCATGTGTCCTCTTCTTATTGGTATACAAATTAAGGAGTAAATAATACATATTCTCTCATAAGGAGTAAAAAGTTATTATACCTTTTGTTATAATAACTTGACCTTTAGAGAACAGGCCGGCCAACCACCCCCGTCGATTTGTCGCTAACGGTGTGTTCCTGTTTAGGGTAATCAACGCACATGATCAAGGAGCCAAACTCACTGTCTTATGGTGATTGTAAATCTAGACTCCACGCAAAAAGTAAAGGGTTTTCCTATTCAGATAAGAAGAAAGTCATTGATAAAAAAAAAAAAAAAAGCGCATGAAATTGTCAAGAACTGCATGTTTCCGAAATCTATAGCAATTTGGTTTTTTTTTTGTTCGTCGGCATTTTTTCAAACTAGCGTAGCAAAGTGTGGCTTAGATTTCTCTTATGTGTCGGCAGGGCCTTGTGCCGAAGCTAAGATTCTTGGGGGAGAGAAAAAACATTTGTAGTCCTTAGTTAATAGAATTTCCAATTTGAATTCATTGAAACTCATCTACTCTTAAAGTCTCAATCCAATTTGACTTGTCATAAATAGGTCAAATGGATTTATGTTTGTTATTCAGTACTACCGCAATTTCGCATTCATTATTTCCAAAGTAAAATTTATTAACATCACCCAAATTTTATTAATGACACATCAAAAAGTATTGACACCACACCAAAATTTGCTTACAGCACTCAGGAAATTATTTATGTCACTCTAAAAATTACTAAAACCATCTAAAATCTATTCATGCCATCCAAAATGTACAAATGTCAACCCAAAAAGTATTAACGTGTCATATTTTGAAAAGATATATATATGTAATGGGGTGTGTTGTATTGATCTTCTCTTTATAAGTGGGTCGGGTTAAATACTAGTAATAGTATCTAGCTAATTGGGTTGTAAATGAATCAATAATTTATTTAAGACCCAATTCGTTTACAATGATTTACTAATCAATATAATTTATGTATGGATTTGTATATTATAAGCAAAAGTACCAATTTTCTTTCTTTCTTTCTTTTTGTTCTTTGTTTGTCTGTCTAGATCCAATTCTCGATTGAGTTCCTAAGGAAATATTAATCCAAACAATGATAGAAACCAACTTGGCAAGTAGGAAGATCATCTGACAGAAAAATCACAACGAATCTTATAATTAATTAATCACTTCCTTAACGGAAAACTGTCTTGTGATTAAAGAAATGCAACTGAAATAATTCAAATTGATGCCGATCACATGATGAGCTAATCATTGAGTAATATGTTCTAATTATTCGACTAACATGTGCTTATATATAACTTAATAAATTCAAGCTTTACAGTATGGCATTGTGATTTTACAATTGCGTGACCTGGGAATTTTAATTGGGGTTGATAATTCGTAAATGGATTATGGAATATGATGATTCCAATGATAATTGTGCACAATCCTTTCGTAACCATAAAATCTCATCACATTATGTAATATAAGCTAACACACAATAACAACTCATAAATCGTAACCGAAGGTAGCACATCAGTATATTTTTCTATTTGTTTGCTTCGTTGCCAAGATCTGATTCTGAATTCAAAGTTGCCAAGATCTGATCTGATTCTGAATTCTGAATTCAAGATCATCTGACCGACAAAATCACAAAGGGGGATCTAAATTACCTTATTAACATAAAAATCTGAAATACTTCAAAGTGATGCTGATTGATAAAGCAGGTTTAGTCGTCACAAACAACAAGCTACTCACTTGAGATTTGTTTATAATTAACAGTGTTTAATATTGAAATTAGTTCATAATCATGTATATATGCTAATCATTAAACTAACATGTGCTTCTACAACTTAATCAATTTAAGCTTTTTGGGACTCCATTATGATTTACAACTGGGATCTTTGAATGGATGAGTTGGCGATTGGACACACACACACACATATACATATATTTATATATATATATATATATATAATATTAACAGTCCCGTACCTAGTTATGAGAGATCCTTCATTTTGTTAAAACACGGACCTTCAATTTTCTAATCAAATTTTGATAATCTTAACCGTTCAATATGTGTAAAACATATTTTTAAGAGTACTCGCAAGAAATCGACTTAAACAAATATCGTGAATGTCTTGATCCAAATAGTTTTTCATAAATATTGATAGGAATAGTTTTATAGTTTTTCATAAATGTTGACAAGAACAGTTTTATGAAAAATTACTTGGATCAATCATTTCCCGATCATCTTGCTCGATTGGGAGACCTGTTGGGTCATACTTGACCAGCAATTGCACTTTGCACGATTCGGAGACATCGTGGGTCTATTTCAACCGATGTTGACCGTTTTGCTTGGTTGGAGAACCTCTTGGGTCGTTTGTGACCAGCAATTGAACTTTGCACAGTTCGAAGACATCGTGGGTCTGTTCCGATTAGTTTCTATCGTCTTACTTGGCTAGGGGACCTCTTGGGTCGTCCCTGACCAGCAATTGTACTTTGCATGGTTCGGAGACCTAGTAGGTCTATTCCGATCGGTGTTGATCATCTTTCTTGGTTGGAGGATCTCTTAGGTCGTCCTTGACCAACAATTGTACTTTGCACGGTTCAGAGACCTCATGGGTCTATTCTGACCGATGTCGTCATAACCATTCTTACCTAGTAACCTTTCTGGAGGGCGACAAGGATTTGCACAAAGTTTTGTCAAAGAAATAAGTACTTTTATTCATCGTTTCATTAAATGATAAAAACACAATAATCAGTAGGAAGGGAAATGACTTATGAATACATTCTTTAGCTTCACCCTTTGAGTGTGGCCACGCAGTAGTCCCTAGCATCTGCCTGATCTCCCTTCTGTTCCTCATTCCCTTTCCCGGTCAAAAACCTTATCATGAGGTGGTAGGTGGAGGTAATGGCCTTCATGTTGTTGAGCGCGGTCCGCCCCAGGATGGCATTGTAAGCTGAGGGGTAGTCAATCATCAGGAATGTCACCATCTTAGTGGTCTATTTAGGGGCCATACCAAGTCTGATTGGCAAATCTGTTGCCCCCAAAGACTGGACTGGCTCCCTTGAGAAACCAATCAATGGGAAACGAACTGGCTGAAGCTTACTGTCTCTAATGTCCATTTTTCGAAAGACCACTCCAAAGAGGACGTCGACTGAGCTTCCGTTGTCGATCAGTACTTTGCTTGTAAGGTAGTTCCCCAATGTTGCTGTGATGACTAGGGAGTCGTCCTGGGGTTACTGGATTCCCCTGGCATCTTTTTCAAATAAGGCGATTGGCTCCTCTATTCTTCTTTCTTTTAGGTGTCGCCCCACTGTCAGCACTTCCGTTCCTCCCTTTGTCTGCAACCTCCTAGCATGGGCTTTTTGGGCAGAATTTGACTCACCTCCTCTGCACAAATTCCCTAGAGATCATTCTTATTTTACCAATGGGATGGACTTATTCTAGCTCTCGGCGCTCTTCCCTCTGCTCATTTGGTCTTCCTTGCCCCCTAGCATTGCTCGCCTCTGTTTCGCCATTTTGCCACAAATCGGTTTAGCTTCCCCCTTTGAACCAGTTCTTCAATCTGGTGCTTCAACTCAAAAAACTCAGATGTTTCATGCTCATGATCTCAGTGAAACCGACAGTATTTCCGAGGGTCCCGACCGGCGAAGTCAATTTTGAGCCTCATGGGCCATTTTACCTCTGACTCAATTGCTATATGGTGTAGGGCCTGTTCCAGTGGGGCCGTTAAAGGGGTGAACCTTTCAAACCTCTCCAAGGCCCGCTTCTTTTCTTCTTGCATTCCCGAGATACCCCGGGATTGCTCTTTTCAAGCAGAGTGCCTAATTTTTTCCTATTCAAACTACGATCTCCTCGGCTTTTCCCCAGTGTGCAGCTATGGCATCTTCAGCATTCATGTGCGATTGTGCCCGAGTCATCAACTCGACCATACACATTGGAGGCCTTTCAGATAGGTGATAGAAAAACTGGCTGGGCTAGAGACCGCGAATGAAGGTCGTCAATGTAATCTTGTCATTGACCTCATTGACGTGGAGAGTTTTATCGTTGAAGCATTTCAGATAGTTCCACAGCGACTCCTCTTGGTGCTACTTGATGTTCAGCAAGTAGGTGGTCGATCTGTGGGGCCATCGTCCACTGTAAAAATGGTTGAGGAACTGATTGCTCAATTGCTCGAAAGATTTAATCGAGTCAGACTTGAGCTTTTCAAATCAAGCCCAGGCTGGGCCCCTCAGAGTGGTGGGGAAGGCCCAACAAATGATCTTGTCGGGCACTATATGCAAGACCATAAAGGTTTTGAATGTCTCTAGATGGTCCAGGGGGTCCTCTGAGCCGTCAAACTGCTCTATCTGCGGCATTCTAAACTTGGGATAGTGGCAAGGCCATCACTGCCTCAATAAACGGTAGCGTTCGCCACAGTGCATGTCCACCAACTTTGGTTGGGCCTCTGTCTTCTATTTGCTTGAGAACATCCTCCAACTTCTCCTGGAGTTCTCCGATTTCTGCCCCTGCACGGCGGGCTCTTCTTCCGGTGTCCCCCCGCTCGGGGCTAAGAGGTCTACCCCTCCCCCATCCATAGGGTGACGGTTTACTTCTTCTTCCAACAGCTCTTCTCGTGCCCCTACTACTCTGGGCCCTTCACCATGCACACCCACTGGGTTGATCAATGATGGTACTCCAGCTTGGAGTTACTGTACTAGGACCTGATTTTGCTCCATTAAGGCGACCACCATCTGGGTGAGGTTCTGCAATTGAGCTTCTAGAGAATTCGCATCCTACAGGGCATAGGCCCCTTGGCCACCGTTGTAAGAGGCATTAGCCCCTCAACCACCACCAACAGACGATCTTGTGTTACCATTGTGTTCGGTTAATTAGTTGAATTTGTAAAGCAAGAATTGTCGTCCCCACAGAGGTCGCCAAACTAATGATGTCAAAAAATGGTAGATTGTTTGCTGACTCTTGCACACAAGTCCAATGATCAGGGAGTGGTTGACCGGTCGTAGACCCTCCGATGATTAAGTTAGAACTATATTTCATATGTGAAGATTTTAAGAAAATTCTGAGAATAATGAGTGCATACCTTCTTTCATTCCCATCTCTACCCTTTGATACCTTCGCAAGATAGGAGGAAGTGGAAGTTAATCCTCACCGTAATTCATGCCGTGATCCTTGGGCCCGCGTTATCTGGGATGATTCTTCTCGTGCTATCAAGGGTTGCTAAGGGATCTAGTGCTCTATTAAAGGGATTGCCTGGATTCCTCAGAGCGGTGTATGTAGAGCGTTGGTAATGCCATGTAGGTGAAGGCCTGGGCCGAGGGTCATTGTTGCCCGAGTAGGTAGTTGGCTGACTGGTCAGCTTTGGTCTGGCCGGTCATCCTGGTCAGTCAAGTCGGCTTTCTCTCTCTTTTTCCATGGCCTCTCAAGCCGCACTCAACTCCCATACGGCATCCTTTGCCGCCAGTTGAGCAGCCTCCGTCTCATCCAAGAATTGGCATGCCTGGTCGGTGGAACTGGATAAGGAGACCTTGAGCTTCTCCCTTTCTTCCTTAACCTCTTCCAACTTTGCTAAGCCTCATCCCGCGTAGATCTGGCCAAACTAACCTTCCCGGAGTCCACGACGCATAACAATAGGGTAAAACTTTCGGCACAAGCCTGCAATACTGACCAAGGGAAATAAAGATCAGCAAAATTTAATTTAAGAAATAGTAAAAAAATGAAAACACATAACATACCCGACTCAGCAACATAAAGAAATTCTAAGCCAACATGCTGGTTGGCACTTGGTTCAGCAAGGGCATCTCAATACCCACGTGTGCATGGACACATTCCCAGCATGACTAGGGGTTGAAGAGTACACTACCTTCAGGAATGGAGTCAAAAAATTTCAAAGAAGAGGATATATCTGTTAGCTGCGCAGCAATCCACTTAGCATCAATGAGGGAAAAAGATCCCTTAGCGGGAGTCTAAAGCTTGTCTGCCTAGTCGGCCCTTATAGGAGAAAAGATACCCAGAGAGGAGCTGCCAACTCAAGAACTTGCCCCCTCAGCACCCGATCCAACTTCCCCCCTTTCACTGGAAGAGGGGCAAAATAGCTCAACAGGAATAGTAGATTGAGGGTCAGCCAGATCCCCAACTGGTGGGTCAGGCTAGAGGGCAGATCTAGAGGCCACTAAAGGAGGACTAGTCATCCTGGGAGTTTCTGGTCATCCATGTCAGTGTCACCCCCCATTTCATGGATGACCACCTTCGGTTCTTAGCCAAAGTTTCTCTGTCTTGTACTTTTGAACAACTCCAGGTTCACCCTAGGCCTCTTCAGGACCTTTTTCTTTGACGAGTCATTGCAAGACAGAAATGGAGTTAGGACAAAAGACAGTGTAAACGACATTCAAAGTTGGAAACCAAGTAGTCATATACCTTCGGGGTCAGGGCCAAGGCCACATGCATGAAAGAGCGGCGTAGTCATGAGGGTATTGAAAGGAAAAGGGGCATTCTTCCTCAATGACTAAATGAAAGCGGTGGCACTATTAGAGACATAGTGTATAGTGGAAGAAGCAGACTAGGGTGGGTCCCCCCATTGACACGGTACCTTGGGAGGATGCTCTGGTAATGCCTCATTAGCGCTGAACTCCCAGTTAACACCGCCCAAGAAGAAGAATTTGTCCTTCCACCCTTTGTTAGATGAAAGAATAACGCTGATCAAGTTAAAACCAACACATGACTGGAAGAACTACCAGTTTGGCTCGGACTTAGCCTCCTTCGAAAAGTAGCACAAGAGGAACTCGAACAAGGATAGAGCACGCCTTCCCTCGCTCTCTCGGTGCCACAGGACAATCATGGAGGTCAATTGCCTCCACGTGTCAGGCATCAGTTGGCTTGGAGCCAAGTTGAGATGTTGGAGTTGCTCACGCACAAACGAATGTATAGGGAAACATAGTACGCATAGTAGGTTACTCTCATACAAGCAGATCTCTCTCTTGAGGATGAGCAGGTCCTCTCGTCAGCATGAGAAAGGCAGAGATGGAGAGACTCGGGAAGAGCTTGGTGGGCTCGGATGTCATCCAGGTCCTGTTACATTAAGACTGATTCAATAGTCGCGGCAGCATAAGGTAGGGGCCCTAGGGGTGTTTGTGGCCCAAACAATGGCTAGAAGGGTGACGTTCAAAACTTCTCCTCCCCAAGGATTGAAAGGGTTGGAGTCTGATCCAAACGAGGAATACGAATCGGAATCGATCGACGACAACTCAAAGTTGAGCGATCCTATCAAGTGGCACGAACAAAGCAAGGATGAACAAGGAACGGGAAGCGTCTAACAACTGACTGCTATTGGTCCAGTAATTGAGAAGAGGGGGGTTACTGGAGGTCTCAAGAGAATGGCCGAAGAATGACTGTAGGCGTGAGGCAAAAAAGTTGGCAGAGAAAGTCCCCTCGAAAATGAGACAGGCATCAGGCTCCAGTATGAAAGAGCGATGGAATGCTAGGGCTCCGATGTACAAGAATGGAGAGAACGCTAAAGGCAGTAGAAGAGGAAGAGTTAAGTTTGGGGAACCACTTGGAATATATAGAGAAATCCACATTGGAATGACTGTTATTTATGGGGCGTGAATATCAGGAACATTTAAAGAGAAATAAAATGGCTTATCATTTAATGAAAGGATTAGCTGTTAAATACAAGGAATTATTCCATGCACTACACCTTGGGAATGGGGAACAACTGAAGAGTCCAAATTTAGACCAAAGCGAATAACTAGGATGACAGATCAGACTGGCGCTGATCAGTCAACCTACTACTTGCTCGGCCAACAAAGTCCCTCGGCCAGGACCTTCACCTACATGGCATTACCGAAGTCCACAGACACTGCTCTGAGAAATCCACACAATCTCTTTAATGGTGCACCAAATCCCTCTGTTAGGGATCGATTTCCGAGACCCAGTGATGAACACGTATAGTTTATACAACAAAAAAATATGAAACCTTACTAGGCGGAATTAAGGTTCATACCTTCAATATCTGTCTGGTTTGATCTCGATCATCATTGCAGTTTGATCCTCGTCGAACTTTGAGCAGGGCTAGAATGATCTTGTTCGACTAACCTCGAAATCTTATACCGTAATCCTATTGCACCTTGATCACGTACTGAGGGTGGACTTAAAAATATGATCTCTTTACTTTTACAGAACCTCTCTCAATATTTCGAATATCAAGTCGTGTCTGACCTAGAAGGCGTAGCAGTGTATACATCGGCAACAATATAGACCCCTAGGAAAAGTATGGGTTGAGCTTCCTATATAATTCGGGATTTCTAGTCCAGCCCGGATTAATTTCTAATTATATAAATTATAATTCATACCACTACAGAATTATAATTGCATTCCCCTCTCATATCTCAAAATTATATTTAAAGTTCCATGTTTTAAATGCTTATTTATCTCTCCACATTAAGATTACAGATACCCGTTGGTTAAAAATAAATTACTGTCAATTTATTTAATCAACATCTATAATATTCTTTGAGACCTTACACTAACTTATTCGTTATATCGGATACTAGTATCCACCTGCATGGTTTGACATGATCAAAACTTATAAGCTTTCTCAAGAGGATATTATCAATCCCTATAAAGGGACGTGGATTCCATTAAGAATTAATAGTTGTTATACACTTAATATTGTGACCCAACTCATCGAGACTATTAGCCCACAAGCCTCACTCTATAATAAATCAAAGTCAATAATATTAAATGTACACATTGATTAATTATCTTTAGATTAAGAGTACAAGCAGATATAATAACCATGAGGTGTAAATTGTATTATATTACCTCAAAGTGGTCATGTTCAATACACACAAAGTGTTCTAACACAGTGAGTTAAAACTATATCATTTTTCATAGTCAAAATAAACCTACTGAAACAATGTATTACAGTCCTACTGGTGGTGTGTTCAATTCCACCTAAGGCTGTGAACCAAAGACTTATACTCTATAAAAATCGATAATCTGATCTCTGTGTATAAGCCAAACTCTACACACCAGATTATCTACTATGTAGAATAAGAGAAATCCATGCACAATATGATATTATAGAATGCAAACATTACCCATAAAGATTCTCATCAAGAAAGAAAATAATTGTTTAATAAATTTAAAAAAATTAATCCATTACATAAAGTCATAACTTTTAGGATAAAACCCTAACACCCTCAGCATCCCCAGATGGCGCGAGAGGAATCAACCCAGACAACGTAGGTCCAGGGATCACGGTATGAATTATGGCAAGGATTAACTATCTCACTTCCTGCTCTCTCATGAAGGTATTGAAGGGCAGAGACGAGGATGGAAGAAGGTATGCACTCATTATTCTCAGAATTTTCTTGCAACCTTCACCTAAGAAATATATTTATAATTTAGTCACGAGACAGTCCACAACCGACCAACCACTCTACAATCATCGGACTTGTTTGCAAGAGCCAGCAAGTTGGTCTACCATTTTTCGGCATCGTCAGAAATTATTTTGGTTTTGTTAATTTCTTTTAAATTAACATCTCTGAGAATTCGGGTGTTAAATCCCGAACGCGAACCTGTGCTTGAGTTTGCATCAAAAATTGAACCGAAAGGGCGTGGCAACTGTCTAGCCGAGATTGAATTTTTGTAATCTAGCATAAGCTTTTTAGAGCCCGTTTTCTCTTTTTTCTTTGTTGCAACAGTGGCGACGCTTTGGTATTTGTCATGCAACACATTCGTTGGATTAGTGTTTGGTGAAACACTTAGATTCACAAGGGTAGTGTCACCCTAGTCTTGCTACACGTTATAGGGCCCGTGGAAGTGTTGTTGCTGCTTCCGGCAATAACGACATTCTTGCTAGAGTTCTTGATGATTTGAATAGTTTGAGTATTTTTACAAGTCATTTGAGAATAACTTGCTTTTGGAGAAAGGGATGAGAGGTAAAGAATGTCCCAATGAGCGTGCTAAATTTATAACACACAAAATCGAATCCTACAATAAAGTCATAAAAATTCAGGATTTATGTATGACTTCTTTCCCAAACTATAATCACCAAAATATGAGTGTGGATTATTGCATTTATCATTCATAATGCTTGCCCATTTCACTTATTTTTGTATGTTCTAAATTGGGAGGTTAGAGGTTTTTTTGGCCATAGGCAATTTCTCTGTTTTTTTTTTTTTGTGCGCGCGCCAAATGTAGAATGTTAGCGAGTTAATGAGTTAGATTATGAGCTAATGAGTTAGAATGTAATTAAAACTATTGATATTGTTCCATCAGCTCAAACTCAAGACTTTACAACGGAAAATACTACAGCGGGACGATTGGCAAAGCATTCGTGTTACAATTTTTTTTGTCATTGTGGAGTTTATTCGCGTTTGTTGATATAGGGTTACTGGCAACAAAGTCCGAATCAGGTATTTTTCGTCCAGCCGGAGCTTCATATGGGGATTTAGATCCGGTCGATACAAATAGGTGTGTCTTCCCTTTCGCCAAAATGGACTAGTAATCGTTTTTCTTCCATTGAATCCTAGATTCTTCGGACATTTGAGGCAAAGGCCTGATCTATAAGAAGAAACTTGCGAATGCATCCAACCTTAATTGATAATTTTCTAACAAGTCTTATGTATCACAACGATCTTTTAGTATCCTTAATAACTACAAGATTTCAGTCAACATATTTTTTATGAGCTTCTCTCTCTCTAAAACTTCAGCCCAAAAGTGAATAATATAAATACCTGCAATTATTCGTAAAAAATCTTCCATCTCTTACATGCAGTTAGTCTCCCATTATCCATGACTATGGAAGAGGACTCAGGCATGAGAAAAGTGAGCAGATGAGACTGAGACCGAGAAGCCAATATATGGTTAATGCAATTATTTGCATTAAGTCTAAATACGATTTTATTATAACTTTATGTTATTTATATAACTTGTCTTTGGTCCCTCGTCAAATTCAACACCTCATTGAATGTTCAGCTTGATGTAATATTCTCATTAACTTCACAAATAATCTGATGGCAAGTGGGTCGCGACCATATTTCTGAAATGCTTAGATTGATCACGGGCCAAATAAATTGATCGTAGATTAACTCGTGGATCATATAGTTGAAGCAAAACGTCGTTCTAATCATGACCTATCGATCTTTAGCAGGACCGGCCCAAGGGTAAGGCCCACTAGGCCACCGCCTTGGGTCTTATTTTCGACCCTATTTTTAGGGCCCCCAAAGTAAGTATTAAATATTTTATATGTCACTCTCAACAATACAAAAGCAAAAAGCTTCAATGATAGGAAGTTTTATCTTTAACTAACAGGTTAAGTGTTCAAATCTTCTTAGCCACATGAAGAAACTAATTTTTTGTAACAAATGGTTCCAAATACACTCATATATTCTTTTATTTCTTTCCACCAAATTTATTTAATAAAATATAAGTTGGGAATACATGTTAAATATGATATCATTCTTATACAAGTTATTTTTTTTGTAGTCTCACTAATAAAAATTTATAG
>JABCMJ010027562.1:0-10801 GCA_014822125.1 Arbutus unedo | reverse complement strand
TTCCCGAATAAAGATAATTTAGTCGGCAAAAGTCACACTTTTGCCGACTAAATTAATTTAGTCGCTAATTTTAGTCGGGAAAAGTGTTTTTTGTTGTAGTGATTATACCTTAGGTCTCAGCCTAGTCGAGTCACGCTAGAGCCTAAAGAGAAGATGAGCATGGGGTAGAAGAGGCCCCTAACAAGGAGACAAACTCTGTCCGACAACCCACCCCCACAAATGTCGACACCCCAATGCTGGTCGAATCAGTAAGGGTTAACGAAATACTAATAGCGCAACTTGATGAAAGGACAGAAAACTTCAACACCTGAAAAGAAATCGGATGAACCCAAAACCGCTTCCCAATTAACAGAAAAAGAGGAGATCGAAGAAAGAAAAATAGAAAGCATGGAAAGATCGAGCCCATGCTCAGCCCTGGGACAAACAAGACAGACCGCGACACAACTCAATCACACGAGAGTCCCGGGGAATAAAGATGGCCGAGCAAATAGAGCCTGAAAGAAAAAATTGAACTACAAGTACATCAAGGACAAAGGAAGTTTAGAGCTGAGAGGTTGGCGTGGAGGAACAAAACGGAATGAGGAGCACACACAAAGGAAGCTGAAAAAGGTTAATGACTCAAAATAAGTACATGTCGGTTCCTCCTTCTCTCGAGGTATCATGCAGGCACTAATCCCATAAAATCAAAATGCCGACCGTCATGCTCTTTGACGAAGTCAATGATCCCCACGATCACATTCAGCATTATTCCTAAGCCATGATTCTCTAAGACCACGATGAAGCACTGATGTGCAAAATATTTCCTTCCAGACTCAAACACCTATCCTTCTGATGGTTCTATAAGCTCGGCTTTAGCACCAACAACAACTCCAAACATTTAAGGGTAGGCTTCATCGCTCGATTCTTCTCCAACAAGAAAATTCCAAAGACAATGCATGGATTAGTCACCATGAAATTAGTAAAAGAAGAAAATTTGATGACTTACGCTATGTTGTACTAGAACTTCTATAATGAGGTCAAGGATCCCGTGGAAGCATTTGCTATCGAAACTTTTGAACCGGGGCTACCTATCAAATCAGTGCTGTGACGGGAGCTGATTAGAAAGAAGCCGATGGACCTCCAATTGCTCGTGAAGATGGTTGACAAGTTTTTCGACGTCGAAGACGAGCTCTTGATAAAAGAACAACAGAAAAAAGAAGTAATTAGATGGGAGGAGAAAAAGAAAAGGAAGGGGATATAACACATGAAGTAGAGTCATGGTTTTTGTGAAACTGGCGAGAGAAATCGTGAGCTCGATGGCGCGAAATTTTTTGGGGATGTTTTATGACTTTTTTATGCTATAAAGACTGAAAGTAATATTATATTACTAGCGAATACCCATGCCTAAATACATTCAACAAGCCTAATAGGTTGCATGGGTTTAGTTCTACCTTCTTACAAATGAATTTTTTTATAAGTTTTAAATAAAATTTAAACAATCTAGCAGCTATAGTAATAAAGATCGTATTATGTCATTAATTTAATTGATCAATTAAAATTTATTATAATTATCATGAGGCTTTATAGTGATTCGTACGTACTTGGACTTTTGGGTGTGAAATCTTTTTCCTTCATCGAACTCCAACATCTTAACCATCAAAATATATACATAGTGAACAAATAAATGAGTAGTATATAATTCAAATAAAATGTCCAACAGCTATTTTGATTTGATAGTAGTTTATTTTTTAATTATGTTATTAATTTTTTTAGTTAGGTATTTGAACTATTTCTCAACTCATGTTGCTGGGATTTTATCTGTTCCTGAAGGCACTTCCTAACATGTTCAAAGATTAACTTAAACCAATCACTTGTAAAATTAACTTTACATGTCTCATCTAAGTTTGTTTATGAGAGCGATATTTTGAGACAGATAGATGTAAAAAAGGAAGGGTTGAGATTTATAAGAATTTTTTTTTTTTTTAAACATCTTGCCATCTTATTATATAGGTGTTTGTAATTAAAAAAAAATCAACTATAGAAAAAAAATATTTACCAAACAGTCATTCAAAAGTTAGTTTTTAAACTAATTTTTGAGACCATTGGATTTCTAGACTAAATAGTTAAAATTAGTAAATATATAATAAAGATTTATTAATTTTCAATCAAAAAGTAATATGTAAAAAAAATATTTGTTGACCATTTGATGTGTAGAATAAATAGTTAAGTTTTGTAAAAAAAATATAATATTTTTTGTAGATACTTTCTAATCTTGTTATTTAGGTTTTTTTCCATGAACAATGCTAAGTATTTATTAAAATGTCATATAAAAGTTAGCTTGTGAGGAGAATATTTTTAGACCGTTAGATGTGAAGAATGAATAGTTAAGAATTATAAAAAAAATAATATTATTTTGGAGATACCTCCTTAGATAGTGTTTGTTATGCTATTAAATGCAAAAATAAATTCTATTGATTATTAGTAAAATTTATAGCATTTTACTAGAAAATTCAATCATAAAGTTGCTTTTTATAAAAATCTATTATATATAAATACTATTAATTAAATATTTTGTTGTAGTGATTCAATGTACGTAGGGGGTGGGGCTCTTCGTTCTTCTGTCTCCTTGTGAATGGATGATTCACATGTTTGTCTACCTCTTCTCCGAAACTAGCTGGAAAAACAATAATCAGTTACTGTAAAAACTCGGATGTATTAGGAGTGAAGACATAAATTTTAATTAGTGGGATTAAAAACTTAATTAAAATTACATAATAAATTTTTTTGTAATAAGAGATAAATATGAAATCTTATCATATTAGACGACTTTTCTTATTTAAGAAGAAGATATAAGAATTTGTCATTCGTTAAGTAAACACTTGGATGTATTTTTAATTATAGATGCTTAAATTATTATTCATCAGATAATTTTTATTTAAATGTAAAATTTTTTTTTTGCATAATCTAAATAGTACGAATTCTTATTTTTTATTTGAATAAAATGTTTGATACAATTTTATACAATAAGTGAAATATTTGGGACAAGATAATTATTTTAATAGGGTCAAATTTACGAATTAATTTTCAAAGTGGGACAATATAGTTTGCAGAGGACACCTCAAAAATTGCCAAGTGACCAAGCTTAGCTACCCACTCATAAGCCCAATAGGCCAATCGAAAGGGTTGGGCCTAATCCAGCCTTGCTCGGACCATCAGCCACATGAGAACAATTCCACGGACTGGGCCTAATCCAGCCTTGCTTGGACTGCCCAATATTCTTACATCATTCTGGCATGGCAAAGGCCTTTCGGCCCAATACCCATAAAGCCCAATAGGCTCACCCCTTTGGTTCTGCCCGAAACCCACCCTGTTTGTCTACTACACAAATTACAATGTACTCTGATTTAGCAAAACAAAAACATCCATAACATAGTATTGCGCACGACATCAAATACTATTTGATGGTATGGAAAAATCACGCGCAATAATTCGCTTATGAATTTTTTATTAACTGGATTTATTCTGTTGTTTATCTAAACTGATTAACAAATTAATATACCTAAGCTATACGATTATGCAAGACCAATGAAGAAATAGCACAATAAAACATAACACATGGATATACATGGAAAATTCTAAAACAAGACAAACCCCATAAAGAAGAAAAAGTACAATGCGCAAAAACCCAGATCTAAATAGTTTCTCACAATCAATTTTAAATCTCTCTAATCTAAGTCAGACCCTAATTGTTGAATCTTCATGAACTGCTTCAATAGATACTTATTCAAGATTTGATTCCTCGAATTATAGATTTGTGCGTATGACTCCTTCTTATATTGACCTCCAATTAGCCTTTGAATTGTTTTAAAGGACATTTGTAGTTGTAGAAGAAAAAGACTAATCTTGGAAGAGTCTATTAAAAATCTTGAGTTAATAACTCATTATATCTCTTGCGAAATCACCCTTCAAAAGTGAGATTTGATCTCTCAATGTTCTTCTCTATCTAGAGTGCTCTGGTTGCATAGGTAGTGTGGGGTTGCGAAGATCTCCCAATCCTAATCCAAGTTGTTCCTATAGCATGGGCATGGAATGACTAATTACTATCACTTGACCATTGATAGCCGAAAGGTACTCGGATGCTTAAGTTAAAACATGTGGGATAAAAGCACAATAGTAATTGTACTTTTGATTGATAGGGTATCTGATTTTGCCTTGTGATCCCATATGTATAACTATAAAGTGCATTAGTTTGGTAATAACATGAGATCCTTTTCCAATTTGTGCATTGCCAAATCTGATGATTTTCTTGTAGCGTAAGGATTTTTAAAATAGGAACCTTTCCAAAATCTTGTTCTTTGCTATTCGGGCTATCCTCACATTCTAAAAGGTACTAACTGCTTGGCCAAGTGGCGGGTTAGTTGCTCAGCATGGTGATGGTCGACGCATCGAGCCTCTAGTCTCTTGTCAGTCGTTTCTTTATCTATTCGGCAATATGACATGGACACGACTCACGTTACTGGCACATCCCAATATATCCTGAGCCTGGTCCAAACTTCGGCCCATCATACTCTTTTGGGTTGAACTGACAATTTGACCCTCTACAATAGCCCCTCAACCAAACGTAGCTCAGTTGCGATTGGTTGATGCGAGTGCCTCAGTGATAGAGCTACAACATGCTAAAACGTGGTGACTTTTGATTTGTCGACTGTCAGGGCGTCGTTTCTTTTTGCACGTGTTGTTTCAGGTGCATTAATTATTCTTCATTAGGATCTTGCCACGTGGAAGGTATCGTACGGTTCAGCATCATGCCCCTATCTTTCTCGTGCGTCCCTTGGTTTCCTTCGTATATATCATTTTCGGGGGGAGAGAGAGAGAGAGAGTCACTTTTTAATCCCTCAATCTCTCTGCAACTTCTTCTGCCATTTGAATTTTTTGTGATCTTCATAAGGAAGCATTATATGGGCAATTCTAGTTTTGAATCTAGGTAATTCAATCATCCTTTCTTCATCTGTTTAATACGACACCTCATTTTTAAAGCTCTGCGGTGCACTTTTCAAGGGCGTTGTTCATATTTGAATAGTGGTTCTATAATTGTCCCATCGTCCTTTTTTCGACAAGCACATCCCACTAGTGGTTCTATAATTGGCCCATCTTGCCTACAGACTAGGCGTCAATCTTCCATGTAAGTGATTTAATATGTTGTTTACCCAAATTAATTAACAAATTAATATACCTATTGTATGTGATATGCAAAATTAATAACAAAAACAATGCAAGAAAACATAACACATAGATATGCGTGAAAAACTCCAAGACAAGGTAAAAATTATTCAGAAGAAGAAAGCACTATATGCCAAAAACAAGTCTAAAGAGTTTTTCACAATCAATTTTAGACTACTCTAGTCTAATTCAAATTATTTTTGTTAATTCTTCGTGAATTGCTTTAATAGATGTTTCTTTAAAATTCGACTCCACAAACTTTAGATCATATGTGTGAGAAGATTTAACTCCACAAACTCGTAAAGGAGTCCATAATCTAACACCTCAATTTGCTTTCGAATTCCTTCAAAAGAATTCTCAAGTTGTTGAAGAAATGAGTTGACGTAGTAATTAATTGGATCTCGCAAGATATCACTCTTCAGGAGTGAGGCTTGATCTCTCAATTCTTTTCTCTCTCTTGAATGCTTTGGCTGCAGAAGTACTAGGGTTTAGCCATTAATTTCATTAGTTATAAATTTTGTGCAGATCGTTAGGTTGCAAAAACGTTGCTTTTTTTTTTTTTTTCTTCTCTAGATTTTCTATACGGCCTTAAAAAATACTACAAAATTACGAACATCCATCAGTCACTAGCTCGAGGGGCCTCGAGTACTTTATTTTTTATGCAGAAATTTGAATATCCACTTTAAACGCTAGCTTGATTGTTTAACGGATCATCTTGGATTTTCTGAACGAACTACTTTTAAGGATTTTAATTATGCAAAACTGCGGCGAATTTCTTAATGACAAATTCAGAATTTACAGGTATGAACAGATAACCATTGTTTAATTTGAGATTAATTAATGCAAGTTGCAAAAGCATAGGTTCCCACTATGATAATGATACGACAACATGGTAGTAATTATCAACCACGTGGGCCGCTTTGTGATCGTCGTGTAGCGAAGACATAACCCATCCATAAGTTTTCTTTAATCTGATTATTTTGGGTTATTTAAGATTTCAAATACCATGGAATCTCTTCTTTAATGGGTCGCTTATTTGTTAATAGCCAATTGTTTATTTGTAGGGTCCCTTTCGAAAGCAACATTCTACCATGACTATTCAGTGAATATGATCAAACGGAGTTCACAACAGGCTTTGGGCCCAAGTTCCGATCGGAAAGCTGATTTTTACTTTAGTTTGTCATCAAAGAGTTTGAAGCTATTACATACACACACATATGATATCGTGAAGTGTTAGATTATGGACTCCTTCACGAGTTTTTTTAGGGCTTCTCAAAGGTTGTTCTAAAAGTATACCAGAATGCATGTGTGTTGTTTGGACGTAACAAACAGTTTGAGACACCCCGACCAGGGGCTGAAATGTCATTTGATGGCTAAATTAACAACTAAAGGAGGGAAGTCCCAGAAAAACAATGTTTTGCCTAGGAAGTATAAACTTTCAAGTAAAAATGTGAAGTGTTGCTTACTGATTTGCGGTGTGTAAAGTGACAATGTAACCTCAATAATTGACCTAGATTAAATTCAATTGATCGATCTCTTTTACTGGTGAATCTTCATTTTGATTTACAGAAATCAATTGAGTTTACTAGTGAGTGCAATCGAGTGCATCTTCTGCACTCTTCGTCCATAATTTGATCTAATTTGATGTATCGTAAGCCTGAATATTGCACACTTCTTGTATTGGTTGTCCTTGTTGATGAGGGTGGCCTTTAATTTGAGGAGGCAATCATTCGAGATCTAGTATTAATAAGACGGTGCTCTAATACTTTCGTCGTTTGAGATGGTTGCTATCTAAGACGGTTGTCGTCCGAGACGACACAACAATTAGACAATGCCTACATTTATGAATTGGTTACTCATAGGTCCTTGAACACATTCAAGTCGACTAGGAGATTTATTCATCTTCCACAATTGTCCTTGAGCTTGCTATTGCTTGGACATAATCCTTCGCATTTTGGCAACCGTAAGTTATTTTGCCGAGGAATAAGTTGTTAGTTTATCTTTCTGACGTCATCCATGTGGTTGCACATGCCACATTAAATGTGACATTCCCATTGGCGTCATTTCTAACGATTTTCTCAAAACGTGACCTTTCAATTCCTGATCGAAAACCCTTAAATTTACAAGGTAAGGTCAAATAGCTTGTTACTTCTTTTGTCTGAGAGCCCTACTCTGTTGTTTTCTTTGATTCTCCATTTTTAGGTTTGTAAATTCTTCTTTTTTATCGCAATTTTTCAATGGCGGCCGCATTATGGAGAAACTCATTCTAAGAAAACTATCAATAGGTTTAGGGAAACTTATAAGATTCCTAATAACATAGTGCTCTATTTTTTAGAGAAAGATGAAAGGTCAGTGATTGTCGTTGATAGCAATTCGACCTATTTCCCCACGATAGCCATAGTTGATATTGGAGTTAGGTTCTCTATTATTAATCTCCTTTGTGAGACTCTCTCTTTCTAGGGTATTGCTCCTTGCTAAGCCATTGGAAATTTGTATCGACTAATCTCTGAGATTGAGACACTTAATGTCATTTTTGGGATCAATTTGGAGTTCTTCATTGTCCGTCGTTGCTACTCTTTCAAACGTGGCCCCTGTAACAGTCCGATTTTTTAAATATTTAATAAATAATTTTGAATTATTTATTGAAATTCTTTTTGCATTTTATGGTTAATTTGATAATAATTAGTTTAGTTATTCAATCGAATATCGTAAATTTCAAGGGCACAAATATAATGGTATGACCTAAAATTTGAAAAGCCAATTAACTCAATTAACTCTTCAATTCTTGTTCTTATCCATAAAATTTGAAAACTCAAAAGTCAAGTTCATCATTCCTTAACCCTAACCATTTTTCTTAACCAGGTTCCTTGAGATTTTTGGATTTTTTCCTTTAACTATTGGCATTCAATTCCTCGTTTTTTCTCTCTAACCTCTTGATTTTATAACCTTATTAATTACAATCTTATCTTTTGAAGGCCTTTGAAATTCAACATTCATCTCACCTGAGAAAACTTAACCCGTAAGTATTCTTTCTTTGTACCCAGACATGACTCTTTCTTTCTAAGCCTCTTTTATTAACCAAATTCGTTCGAGTATTTTGGTTTTCACACCACAACCCTTAGTCCTCCCAATCCTATAAATATAACATCATTCTTCTAATTTTTTCACACCCAATTAATTTGTTTTCTTGATTCTCCTACCTCCATAATATTATTCTTAGCCATTATGCCTAATCATATAACTTTTCAAGTTATTTCTATCACAAACCTCCAACTATTTGATTTTTTGATGGTGTATCTAATGGTGTTTGATCGAGGTGTAATTGTAGGATGTCATTTTTAGCACTAGTATGAACACATTCAACTGTCACAATCTTTGTTTGAGGTAAACCGGAAGTATACTATATGCTTTCAATCTCTAGAGAATTTTATTCATATCAAATATTTGTACTTCTTTGATCATCTTAGAAATTATTGTTGAATTCTGTAAACGCATTATGATTATCAAATTGTGGTACAGTATATTGCATCGTTGATTATCGTGGATTTGATTGGTACATGTGCAAGTCACCGGGTCATAGTAAATTAGTTGTTATGATTGATTGCCCGTCGTGGAATCAGGTGTATTATTATACGGGCTCAAGTGACACATACGGATTAAATTATTTTACCTAGGTGATGTTTGACATGTTACCGAGATGAGCCTGATACGAGATCTGTTTTTGACTTGTTATGGACACTGTTGAAAATTGTTTCGCTTGTCTTGTGATTGTCGTTTATTGATTCTACTTTATTCAAGCCCTTGATTCTTCTTGTTGTATAGTATGCTTCCCGTGATTTAATATTTTTTTCAGGTATTGAAGTAGATTTAGTGAAACCGAATTGGAATATTTGAACATTTTATTGTATTTAGAGAGATTATCATTGTACAATTATATATTTTTTGGTTTTAGGGCCACAATTTGTGTATTTTTGAGATTCATTTGTGTATATTTAGAAATTTAGTTTCTTTTAACGTTGCTAAGATGCAGAGCGTTATAGCCCCCCCAAAGGCCAGTGGGTGAAACCTTAAAGTTTCATTTCCAGTATCGAAGTAGCAAATTTAATTTGGTCCAGGCCTTCCCATCGACGACCAAAGACCCACTACTAGTTGAGGTTTTCGAGGGATGGGAGTTCATGGCCGATAGCCACGATGCTGAGTATGTTCCTCGGGTAGAGGGGCCTTTTGGTGGGATTCCCCCTATTCTTTTGATGTCTTTCATATTCTCGCTTAGATTTCATATAATTTTTTTTTTGAAATAATGTATTATTTTTTCTTCCCTCTTTAAGGTAGAGTTGCTACAAAGAGTTTAGTTTGCTTGAACTTGACTGTCCTAACAGACGTTTTTCAAGTTCAAGCATACATGGGTTTGCCCAAACTGAATTGTTCTGGTTGAGCTGTGCATGTCTTGTTGAACTGCTACCCCGCCATCTGGACCTCACGGCTTTGGAGGACATCCTTACTGAGGAGAATTGGCAGATAGATATTTTCTTCAAGCTCACTGATGAATTGGAGGAGGGGTGGAGGTGTTCCCTCAGGAGTCTACTCTTGACCTTGTCGAGGACCCCTTTGCATCACATTCAATAACTCAACTACCCTCTTCCAAGTCATTCAACAATGTTACTCCTGCCACATAGATTAGTGGCACCCTTGAAGAGTATTTGGATAATTTGGTTCCAACGTCGGGCATGCTATGTAGAGACCAAGAAATTTTTTTCGTTTTTAATATTAATGTTCGGGAAATTATTGGACATTGTATTTATTCATAATTATATGATTTGGGACCAATGTGTAATGGAAGGATAGTCATGAGACTTGAAGTTAGCATGTTCACAATGTGAAGGGGTCAAGTGTAATATAGGAATTGGTTTGAGTTTATATTAGATATTTCAAAAATCAAAACCCACCCAACGTTTACCCCCTCTCTCTCTCTACCGTATGCTCTCTCTCTCAAACTCTCCACCAAAATTTCTTGTTCCAAATTTCGATTCTTCCAAGAACCCTTCATAACCCGTTGATCTTTGAAGTTATTTGGCGTGAGTTTGCTTGGAGGAGCTCCGTTTCAAGAGTTTTCAACATTTGGATCTAGGGCTTGCTATTGGAGCTTGGATCTTGCACTTTGTAACTCGAGGTAGGGATTTCTTACTCTCATTTCGCGTTTGAGACTTGTATTGATCCTTGTTCTTCTTTATTTGTTGCCATTTGGAGCTTTTGAAACCAAACCCAAAGTTTTGCAAATTTTTGAAGAGCTGTCTTCTATGCTCGACCAACCGAATGGCCTATTTTTGTCCATCCGGATGAACCTGTTTGCAGTATCTCTTGTTATTCTGAGATTTTGTATATCATTCGGATGTCTTGTTTTGACCCATCCGGACGACCTAGTTCTCTAGATCCCCTGTTACGCTGAGATTTTACATCTCATTCGGATGGCCTATTTTGGCCCATCTGGATGACTTAGCTCTCTGTATTTGATTATAGACTGAGATTTTGTATCTCATCTGGATGGCCTGATGACCTGGCTTGCAGATTTTTCCTTTGCTTTTGGGAGTTTTGTATCCACCCG
>JABCMJ010027554.1:0-12421 GCA_014822125.1 Arbutus unedo | reverse complement strand
GCATTGGTAGACACAAAAGGAGTAGCAATAACACCACCAGTCAATTTCTCTCGTACAAGGTTACAATCTACTTTGATGTGTTTAGTTCTCTCGTGAAAAATTAGATTGGACGCTTTGTGAGTAGTGACTCAATTATCATAATACAGATTTACCGGTAGTTGTATTGGAAATCCTATCTCCTCAAGAAATTAATGAATCCACACAATTCCACAAGTTGTGTGAGTAATTGCTCTATACTTTGTCTCGGCACTAGACCGTGCAACGACCGTCTACTTCTTACTTTTGCAATTAATAAGATTTTTACTGAGAAAGATGCAGTATCTTATAGTAGATCTTCTGTCAATCGGACTTGCTGTCCAATAAGAGTTAGTGAAGTCCTCAACCCGCCAACGCCGACCAGTACGATAAAACAGACCACGTCCTGGATGGGCCTTGGGATACCTCACAATTTTTAGAACAGCCTCTCAATGTGGAAGACAAGGAACAGACATAAATTGACTAACCAGGCTAACTACAAAGGAAATATGCGGATGAGTAATAGTAAGATAATTCAACTTTCCAACTAAGCGACGGTACTGATCGGAGCTAGAGAGTAACTCTCCTTGATTAATGCACAATTTAACATTAGGATCCATAGGAGTCTCGACAGACTTTGACCCCAATAAGGTAGTCTCTTCTAGAATATCCATGTCATGCCCTCGATTTTTAACATATTGTTATAACAGTTTATCATAAATAAAACCTTACAATGCTCAATGATCAAGCCAATATCTCAAATCGTATCATTATACATGATATCATCAAAAGTCACATTTAAGTATGTTACATAAAAGTGGACAAATTCCTGGCCCATTACATATATCAAAATAAATTATCAAAATTAAACATTCACATTTCTTTTCAAACACAAGAAATAATTCAAGAATAATTTAGTTTACATTTTTCAAAAGTCATTTCAAGATATTGGATATCTCCTATCCAACATTCGGAATATGCATCCTACCATGCATCACACGCGCTTCACAAAAAGCGTCTGGAACAACACCTGTAAAATAATATGGTGAGCTACATAGCCTTGTAGGAACGTCTATACCATCATAATGTGTTTTAGAAGACATGTGACATGTGACGTAAACAAGTCATAATAACGTACATAAGTCATGATGCTAAACCAATGCAATGAGACATGTCAAGGTTCACAAGTTCATCTCACTACTTTTCTCGTTTCTGACTTGTTATCCATCAACTATTCCACAATACAGGTTCATCATTCACTGGACCAATACACAATGCAGACTCATCATCCCCTTACCCGTACCTCAACACAGATTCATCATTCCCTTAAATCGTCACTATCTATTGACTCATTTCCCATTCCATAATTCAAATTTCCCATCAATTTATCACCAATCTACTGTTAAGTCAGTACCCCTATCTGTACGTTCACTCACTGGGTTGTCCCACACATCTCATGTCTCCACATATAGTCAATGTGTTTTTACTCACCTCAAATGTTTAAGTCTCAATCTAACAAGATTACACAAATAGTTCAGAAATCCGTATTCACACTACTATAACACCAATTGGTCTTCAGATGGACCATTCAACCGATATCCAACTCACACGTATCTACGTATCCTCATCTTCGTGACTTGTTAGTCATCCCTAGTACATCACCCGAAGGTGGCTAACCATTTTATTGTCATTCTCGATACTTTCTCAGGGGAGACCTGTACACTAGTTCTTATCTCTCCTATCATTCTCCCGATGTAGGCAAGTACATCATCTCATCCATTAGTGACCTCCCAAAGAGAATAAGTTATCCTAGTATTCTACAAATTCATTAATGTATGTTCACATTCCACATCAAGCACCAAACTAGTGCATTGGTGGGATCACAAGAGGAAAGCAATGATAAACTAAGGACAAACATTACATAACTTTGCCATGATTATTCATAATCTCCCAATTCTTTTAATGCATACCATGACTCATGTGCATTACTAACATATTCTCATTAAGTGTTAAATTATCACACTAGACATTCTCCCGAATGAGACCAGTCCATATCACTCATAGCAATTCCGTGAAGGAATCTAGTACACTCCTGACATATCCAGAGGAACCCAGTACATTTTTACGTCACATTTTTAGAATCCTTGAGAGGGAGTCTAGTGCAATATTCACGT
Organism: Arbutus unedo; assembly: GCA_014822125.1. Classification (NCBI taxonomy): domain Eukaryota; kingdom Viridiplantae; phylum Streptophyta; class Magnoliopsida; order Ericales; family Ericaceae; genus Arbutus; species Arbutus unedo. Next base: position 10,232 of record JABCMJ010027554.1, on the reverse strand, counting down.
ATGTTACGTGTCTCTTAACGGTCATCTCATATTGCGCCAGTGTCTGTACTTGTCACGTGTCACATAACTATCACTTAGTTTCATTTACACAACATAGACCATTTATTTCACAACTTCCCTTATACGTAATTTATCATTTTCAATTAACAACATATCAAAATGACAGTCCATGTTCCATCATGAGGCATCATACAACCTTCATTCACATGTCATAAAGTTCTATGCAATTTCAACAGTCAATGAAAAATTAATAATTTAATCACAAAAGCAACAAACACTTTAGCGAAAACGTTACTTCTTAATTTAGCAGTTCTCATGACCCATTCTCGGTGTATATCTCATGCCTCATGTCCGTCATCACTCCTAACTCTCACCCAATGGTGGCTAGATGAGTTATATCATGTACTAGCATGATTCTCCAAGGGAACTAGAAAAAAATTCTCATACATTCCCTTCAATTTCAATAACCTACACGGGCACTACACCCGAAGGTGGCCAAACAATGTATATGAGATCTTACTAACACAACTCTCTCGGGAAGCTAGCCAACTTTCTCATTAACCATTACATTATTTCATATGTTCCATTCAATTTCATTTGTCATCGACGGCACCTCACCCGAAGGTGGCCAAATAATATGTCATCTTACTTAGCACCACTCCTAACAGAGACTAGTATAATTTGTTTTTGTTTATCACTAGCATGTCTCCTTGTGGAGGCTAGGCCACAATTCATCAATTACTAGCACATCTCTTTATGGAGGCTACACCAAAATGCACTGTGTTGAATGCATGAGAGATTACAAGTTCATGACACACACACACACACACACACACACACACACATGTTATATATTTCACAACCCATATGGTTATGATTATTCAACTAGCACTCATTATTCACAAAATTCAACTATAAATAAAAGGGTAGAATCTCATGTGTCACGCTACAAATCATAGTCAACTCACCTACATCATCTTCAAACACGATTCAACTAAAAACTCATAGGTAACTCGACCTTAGGAAAAGATTCTCCATGCAACACAAGAAAGATGGTAAATGGGTACCAAAACTCAACACCCAAACCTCAAATCCAAAAAAAAACCCAATATAAAGAAATATTGAACAAAACCCTCACAATGATCAAAATGAATAAATATGGGCCAATAAGCGTAGAATACTCATAAATCAAAGAGAAAACATCCCTACCTCAAGTGTTTTTCTCTAAAGCTAGAGTTCCTAGTACTTGAGCTCCAATGGTGGTGAGAAACTCTAAAGAAACTCTTCCAAGTGAAATAAGTGTCTCCAAGCTTGAGAAATCTACTAATCTTGAGATAATAGTAGAAGATCTCGAAGGAATTTGATAGGTTTGATGTTGGATCAAATATTTGAAGTTAGGGTTTTATGGGAAAAAAGACCCCTAGAGAGAGAGAGAACCCCTTTTGAAAAAGTTAGATCTTTTTCTCAAAAAATCTGATTTTGCCATTTAAAAATGCGCGTCCAAAATCTGATTGGAAGACCTAACTAGTTGGTCCAAAATCTGACCGGTTAGGTTTTTTCACTAACTTAAAATTTTTAAAATTTCAGGCAAAATTTCAAATCTAACCGGAACACCTGAGACTAGAAGATTCATAATCTGACCGGTCAGGTTTGACCACTGTCCAAAATTTTTAGAATCTGACTGGATGGTTTCTAAACCTGACCCGACGATTTTTGAGCCTGACCTGATGGTTCTAAGGCTTGACTTGATGGTTTTTCACCCCTCCTTCACTTCCTACTTCGCTTCATCCATATTAAATCACCCAATTTGTGTAGTATTTTTCAGTATGAAGTAATTAATGACATTCTGATTATATAATGAAAACAAAACCAAAATTTCGGGCCTTTACAATCCAACACATATTTTCTTTGTGATAAAATAATACCATCCTTAGACCGTGCCACCTTAATACCCAAGAAATATCATAATTTTCCCAAGTCTTTGGTATGGAACTGGTGCTGTAGGAACAGTTTCAAATCATCAATACATTTCTTATTATCACACTTATAATAATAATGTCGTCTACATAGACAATCAGTAATATTCTCTCTGGTCAAATGTGAGAGAAAAGACAAAATGATCAGAATGACAACGCTTCATACCAAATCGAAGGACAACATCACTGAACTTGCCAACCAAGCCCTTGGAAATTGTGTAAGCCCATAAAAAGCTTTCCGAAGACGACATATCTGAGAGGACTTTCCTTGAGCAAACCCGGGTGGTTGCTCCGTATAAACTTCCATGGTGAGGTTGCCATGTATGAAGACATTTTTGACATGCAATTGAAAAAAGGGCCAGCCAAGATTGGTAGCAAGAGAGATAAGAAAACAAACTGAGCCCAGCTTGAAAACAGGGAAACAAAGTTTCGACATAGTCAATACCATCGATCTGAGTATAGCCATTATCCACAAGGTGAGCTTTGTAGCACTCTACAAATCCATTAGAATGATACTTCATAGTGAACTCCTAGTGACACCTACTAGTAGGCTTGCCAGGCGGAAAAGATACCAGTGTCCAAGTATGGTTGGTATGAAGAGCAGTCATTTTCTTCTCCATAGCTATCCACCACTCAGAAATAGATAGTGCCTCCTAAATAGTGTTAGGAATAGAAATAGAGAAAATAAAAGTAGAAAAAGCACGGAGAGATAGGGAAAGATGATCATAAGAAACAAAATGATCAATAAGATGAGAAGTACTGCAAGTGTGAATACTATTAAAAGGGCAATGGACAAGAAATCGGGAGATGGAGGTGTCAGAGCAGGAGACAATGGTGGAGATGGATCATGTGGCGGAAGAGAGAATTCAGTAGCGTGCATAAGCAAGGCCAGAGAACTTTTGGGACGATGAACATATACCTATAAGGGCGGTGAGAGGGGTGAGATGGGCAGAGAAAAGGGTTCTGTAATGGGCATGGAGGCTAGCAGAGCCTCATAAAAGGAGTTCTGTAATGGGCATGGAGGCTAGCAGAGCCTCATAAGAGGAAGTAGATCTTGCAAAAAATGGGACAGACTCATGAAAAGTAACATCCACACACACAAACTAATGGCGAAGGGTGGGTGAATAATATATATAATCTTTTTGAGTGTGGAAATAGCCCAAAAATACGCACCTGTTGGATTGGGGATCAAGTTTTCGACCGGGATCCAGGATGTGAACATAACATGTGCACCCAAAAACCTAGAAGGAAGGGAGTGAAGAGGGTGATCAAGACACAGTAAAGCATATAGTATTTGACCACCTAAGACCATAGATCGCATTCGATTAATAAGATAACTTCCCGTAAGGACTACATCACTCTAGCTAGATTTCGGGACATGCATTTGCAAGAAGAGAGCACGAACGATAGTCAATATGTGGCCCCAACTCCATTTTGCTGTGGAGTTGGAGCGCAAGAGGACTGATGTAAAATCCCATGAGCATCCAAAAACTGTAATAAAGATTGATGATAATATTCACGAGCATTATCAGACCAAAACATCCGAATAGGCACACCAAATTGCATCTTTATTTCCTCGTAAAAAGATTTAAATAGAGTTGAACTTAGACCGATGTTACATAAGATAAATATAAGTAGCACGAGAATAATCATCAAAAAATATCATAAAATATTGAAAGTGAGAATGGGACAAGACCCGCATAGTACCCAAAACATCTGAATGTACTAAATGAAAAGAACTTAACAAACGACACTCTTCTGGTGGGGAGAAAGAGACACGGCGATGCTCACTAAACTCACATACTAGACAAGGAAACGACTCGACACGACCACATGAAGGAACCATTCCCTTAAGGTTGGAAAGTGACGGATGGCCAAGGCGACAGTGATAGCGGTAAGGTGAGACAGTGGATTGAAATGCAACAAAGTTAGACTGCTCACCATTGACTGACCAACAAAAGAGCATCGTTGAGGCACCGGTCTAAATCAACATTTAATAATTATTAAAAGCATGACTTTCTCTTGAGTGTAAAAACAGAGTATAGCGAAGAGCCTGGAGTATTGATCCACGGGGGACATAGAAACTAAAACATGAACTTGCAAAGCTTAAGATAGCATTTTGAATGCTAACCTCTTGGTTTGGAAGATGGTTTTTATGCTAAGGACTGAAAATACAACTAGTGAGGAAAATGAAATGAAATAAAAGATAAGTTTGATCTTTGGAATCGGCTCGTCCTAGACTTCTGTTAGTCAATATCCTCTCTTTTGAGTACTCAATCTAGTTCCAAGCCAGAGGTCGTAGGTCTAAAAATATATAGTTGGAAATTAGTTTTGAATAAGAAAACGTGTTTTTGGATTGATTTGAGTTTAATGACAAAAAGTCCAGAATCAGGGGGACGTCAACTTAAGCATTATGTATACCAACTCTAAGATAGTTATACTTAATTAAAAGCATAACACTCCCATTTTGTTTTGAAAATAAGAACTTGAATAAATCCATTAATAAGCTTGAAAATCAGTTTAGAGAAGATATGAAATAACTTCGGTCATCGGATGAGTTTGATCCTCAGATCAAGCCTAAAATGGTTTAACTACTCATACTTGAAATGGAAATAACTAAAATGAAGAAGAACATTGAAAACATGATAAAAAAAATGAACCTTTTATAACTCAACTTTCTATTTGAAATAAGACGCCAAGAAAACCAAAATGAAGAACAAGACTAATAGAAATAAATGAAACTTAACTTTATCCATAATACATTAAAAGTCATCAATGTTGCAGGAAATGAAAGTGCAAGAACAAAACTCAAAGTATGAAGGATGCCGGAAAATACTTGAACTTGTGGAAAATGGAAGTACAGTATGAAGGCAAGCATAAAACCAACTAGAAAATAAAATACAATCTAGACATGCCAAAGGATAGTTTATATAGGCTAAAAACATATCCCAAAAGATCTGCCAACAGTGTAAGTTGCATTAATTGCTGAATTTTGACTAATAGGCTACTAATTTTGATTGCTTCCCTAGATTTTGAGTTACTTTTTTGCAATTCCAATGGATATATTGAGAGAAAAACTAAGTTCGTGAGTTGTGTCAGATTTGTATCAGTTATATTCTATTGCATTGTTAACCAACTTAAAGGCCATTCTAAGCTTTGTGTTCTTCATGAAAAATGATCCCAACATCCTAAAGTGTTGTTCTCTTGATTTTGGTGATATTTTGGACTTGAGTTGGTATTTGTTCCGCATATATTTCAATCGAGGTAAATTCTAAAAAATCTGTCAAGCAACTTGATTGGGCTTCAAAATTTTAATTTCTTCTTCGGGCTTCTATTTTCCCTTCCCGAGCTTCCAAAAAATTTCTCTTGGACTTTAAATAACATCTCAACTCGGCTTAGGATCTTGGGGCTTCACAAGAGTGCTTGAAATAACTCTTTTAGCTCATATAATCTGAAACGGGAAAAACAGAAGCTTTCATGCAACATCGATTAAAATATTAGAATTAAGCATGCATGGCTACAATTTTGGACACGTTGAACCATCTCAGCACACCCCCCGAACTTGAAAGTTGCTAGTCCCTAGCAATTAAAACTGTAAAACAAAAACTAAAAATGATTTTCCCTATACCCTATATACACAAGTTACAAAACATATGCTCAACCTAAATTATGCAAGAGTATAGTGCAACTTTTATACATGTGCTAACATCATCCTTATTTACAATTATTTCATGAACAAAATTGAACAAACTCTAGCTATTGAATGTGAAAGAGTAATGAAAAATCAAAATGAGCCTTGATTTCAAATCTCACACGCTAATCACTCACAATCGATGTTGCTCTTATTCTGAGGCAAAAACAACATATCCCATGGAATAGCGTAATAAGTATGCAATAGTAGGGGAACAATGACTATGCATTCTATAAATTCAACGCTAAATCAAACCGAAGCTAGGTACATATGCAAAAAAGAAATTAAACAAGAATATGCCAACACTCAAATTGTCATCCAACATCTCATTATGCATTTAAAATAGAATCAATGAAGTATAGAGGGATCAACGAAGGACTTAATAAGCTTATAATGACCGTGGATTTTGAAAGGAGGGTGTACAAAATTAGTGCCTACTTATACTAGCTATGGGATATTTACCTGATAGTCAGCATTGTATCTTAGCTACCTAATAACATCTTCGTGCAATAATAGTATCCTTTTCTCTTGAACGCATGAAATGAGGTGAAAGGGATGGGTATAGTATTTCTAATGTCAACGAATGTTTTTTGATACCGGTCAAACAAAAAATAGGCACCGATCGATCATGCTTGTGATATCTCTGATTTGGTTTCTCAAAATGGATCGACCGGTTCAATGAAACCTTAATGATTGGTCTCAATAAACCTCTACACTTTTGAACTTATTTTCAACATGAATTGACCGATTCTATACAATCAATCAGTTGGTCACCCATGACTTTTGTATCTTATGAGTCTTGGGTGTGACAAGTTGACTTTTTCATATTTCTATACTTCTTTTTTTTTTCTTTTTTAACATACTCACCCAACATACTTCACAGTAAAATTAAGCTCATGCCCACACATCATTATTCATAGCATCCTCTTGCCATCCGGTTTCCTATGATTTTTTCACCAAAAAAAAAAAAAAAATTCAGACTTGGCTCAAAGTTAAAGAACAATGAGACTCATATATAGTTTAAATCAAAGAAACATGTCCTTGTATCATTTTCCAAGTACAACATAGATTCCATAATGATGTATGCAAGATGGCAACATGAACTAGAGTATGACATTTATTTGAATAAGAAATGAAAGTCAGACCAAAATTATGGGATATGGCAAAACAAATCTCCACCATATATGATTATCCTTCTCAAACACAAACTCTAACTTCAAGTTGTTCCACATGGTTCATGCTTATGTAAATGAGATGAGTTAGAATTTATTCAATCTAAAAGGATACATGACTCTTGCTATTTTAAGACATCGTTACGACTCTAAAGCAATTTATACAAGGGAAAATCTAGGAAAAACAACATCAAATAATAAAAAAAACTTAAAGAAATAAACACAAACATAATACATAGGAAATTAAAAACATACATAATTAAGTTGTTACATCGGACAGGAAGAACAACAGTTTATTGAAATCTTAAAACGGATACACTACATGTCTCTACATAACTTAGGAGCAAATAGAACAATAAACAACAAAAAATATTGTAAGGACTACATAACCAAAATTTAATATAATCATCTTTTGCAGGTTTGTTATAACGCCCTCTCTCTCTACTTGGTTTACCAGCCAAGTTAACTCTGCCATTATAGTAAGGGACAAAACTAGATAGTAAATGTCGTGTAGAGTTTGGTCCTCGTAATAAGAATTAATACGAAACATGATTGGATTGGTGAGAGGGATGGCCTGTTATAAAAAGAAAGTTTTAGGGTTTTCTAATTTTTTTATTTTTTATTTTTGAAAAAAAAACTAGTTTTCTAATCAAACATTTGGTGTTCACATTCATGTGGTAGGAAATACTTTAAGAGGCCCACATCATCTAACCCAGCTATTGAAACCTAGAGCACAAGTTAATGTGCACCTCACATATTAAGTTCCTTTGTGAATGCCTCTAGAGAGGCTATGGTCGAAACTTGAGACAAACAAGATTAAATTGCACAACTTTTCTATCATTAGGAATCCTGGTGATATATCTGGGTCCTGATTACTTGACAGCCAGTGGGAATCCCTCACCTTTGTACCACCGAAGATAATCTAAACCAACTAATTAAAGTCAGTCAGAATGGAGAAAGGATGCTCGAATCTAATTATAGCCTCATTTCCTACACCTTACCTATCTTCCTTCAGATTTTCAGTGCATTGTTATCTTAAAATACAAGTACCCTTCTACTCATAGATGAATCATGCGGAGAATACAATTAACACAGAATCTATTTTTCAAAAAATTAAATTATTATTTTTTATTTGTCATAATTTTTTTTTGTAGAATTTTACAATTTATTTATAATTTAATATACAACCTCTCCCCCAACTTAAAATTTGCATTGTCCTCAATGCATAAAGACAACATATTCTAAAGCATAAAAGAGGGACGATCATACCTGCGAGCTGGAATGTCAATTACCATATACCTTGATCAAGTTTGAGAATTTCTCGCCACTCGCTCCTTTCATCATTGGAAGGGCTCCCAAAGTACACTCCTTCGGCTCCAACCTGTTGAATCATAGCTAGTCACATAGGATCATCACTGAAATTTTATTGGCCTTATAACTGTAACACATAGTTACACCCATGCTTTGGGCTCCTGAATGCCGCACTTACCCCAGCTTAGATCCAAACTACCAAGACTGACGTGATAACATGTATACCTTGTAAAGTCTTAACAACCAACTACCTACTAAGAGAAAATATGACTAAATAACAAAAAAAATAAAAATGAATTAGCAGGTTAGCCCATAAAATACATAATGCAAAAAGAAACAATACGAACCAAACAAATTCTAAATTATCCACACTTCCTTCACATGGAAAACATGAGTACTATTTTTCTTCTTGATTAGAGACTGTGGTTCCTTATTTGTTGGAAGAATAGTATGCATAGGATTCAATAATATCTTGAGAAGCATTGCCATCATCTAATAGGCTACCACTCCCTTTGGAGTTACCAAATTTCTTACCCACTACTTTTGTTTGAAGCAATCTCCATGGAATTTAACATTAAAGTCAGATGGTTCGGACAGATTTCTCGCTGCTAACTATGCACCTACCGCTAGACCCAGCCTCGTAGGTACTACATAAGTAGCTTCAACCAAGCGACTATACCAGATTGTTAGAGGCCGTTCGATCATGGCAAACACTGATGGTATCTCAAACTCCATAGATTTATAGTTTCCTAGACTTCATGCAAGCTCACGAATCTAAATATTTTGGATCGACCAAATCCTTAATGGATTCCTCATGATCGAAGTTTCCAAAGAAGGGTTTTTGATGTTGGCCATTCACCTTGAAGCAAGTTCCATTCTTGGGGGTTTCAATCTGAACTGCTCCATGGGGGAAGACCATTTTCACAAAATATGGAACTTTCCATTGGGATCTTACTTTTTTAGAAACAAGATGAAGCGTAAAATTATACAATAATATTTTCTGACCTGGGACAAAGTTCTTGTGCACAATATTCTTCTCATGAAGGCCTTGACCTTATACTTATAAATATGGGTATTATCGTATGCATCCCTCCGAATTTGTTCAAGCTCATCTAATTGGAGCTTCTTATGGACATCGGCTTCAGGCATGCAAAAATTCAACTGTTTGATTGCCCAGTAAGCCTCATTTCCATTGGCAAGTGGCAACTGTTGTCATATACCAAGCGATAGGGCGACACGCCCAAATAGTTTTACAAGTGGTACGGTAGGTCCATAACGCCTCGGTCAGTCGAAGAGATCAATCCTTGCGGTTAGAGTTTACTATTTTTTCAAGTATCTATTTAGTTTCATAATTGACCAATTCAGCTTGGCCTCTGGTTTGGGGATGGTAGGCAGTGGACACCTTATGATTGACCCCATATTTTTTCATTAAGGTTTCCATGGGCCGGGTGTAAAAGTGATTACCTTGGTCACTAATTAGTGCTTTAGGCATCTCAAACCTCGCAAAGATGTGTTCTTTGAGAAATTTGACCATAACAGAGTGATCATTAGTGTGAATGGGCATAGCCTCAACCCATTTGGATACATAGTCTATAGCCAAAAGAATGTATAGGTGCCCACACGAGAATGGAAAGGGGCCCATGAAGTCAATGCCCCAACAATCAAATACCTCAATAACCAGAATGGGCTGAAGAGGCATCATGTTCCGACGAGAAACGACACCCAACTACTGGCACCAATAAAAACCACACTGTAGTATTTTGGCAGTGATTTTTTTTGGAAGAGAAGTGGGCTCCACATGCTTCGGTGTGACAAAAATTAAAATTTAATTTTGTTCATCATGAGGCACACACTGCCCTCTAATCTAGACAAAATTTGAACAGATAAGGATCATCAAAGATGAATTTTCTCAGCTCAGCTAAGAACTTTCTCCTATCTTGAGAAGTCCAATGTTTAGGAAGTTGCCCTGTGGATAAGTAATTGGCAATATTAGCATACCACGGGCAACTAGATACAACAAAAAGTTGCTGATATGGAAAGAAATTAGGAATGGGAAGACTAGTTGTATGGTACTCAAATTGA
>JABCMJ010027553.1:0-11313 GCA_014822125.1 Arbutus unedo | reverse complement strand
CTTAGTAAACATATTGGCTAACTGGGCATTGGTAGACACAAAAGGAGTAGCAATAACACTGCTAGTCAATTTCTCTCGTACAAGGTTACAATCTACTTTGATGTGTTTAGTTCTCTCGTGAAAAATTAGATTGGACGCTTTGTGAGTAGCGACTCGATTATCATAATACAGATTTACCGGTAGTCGTATTGGAAATCCTATCTCCTCAAGAAATTAATGAATCCACACAATTCCACAAGTTGTGTGAGTCATTGCTCTATACTCTGTCTCGGCACTAGACCATGCAACGACCGTCTACTTCTTACTTTTTCAATTAATAAGATTTTTACTGAGAAAGATGCAGTATCTTATAGTAGATCTTCTATCAGTCGGACTTGTTGTCCAATAAGAGTTAGTGAAGTCCTCAACCCGCCAATGCCGATCAGTACGATAAAATAGACCACGTCCTGGATGGGCCTTGGGATACCTCACAATTTTTAGAACAGCCTCCCAATGTGGAAGACAAGGAACAGACATAAATTGACTAACCAGGCTAACTACAAAGGAAATATGCGAACGAGTAACAGTAAGATAATTCAACTTTTCAACTAAGCGATGGTACTGATCGGAGCTAGAGAGTAACTCTCCTTGATTAATGCACAATTTAACATTAGGATCCATAGGAGTCTCGACAGACTTTGACCCCAATAAGCTAGTCTCTTCTAGAATATCCATGTCATGCCCTCGATTTTCAACATATTATTATAACAGTTTATCATAAATAAAACCTTACAATGCTCAATGATCAAGCCAATATCTCAAATCGTATCATTATACATGATATCATAAAAACTCACGTTTAAGTATGTTACATCAAAGTGGACAAATTCCTGGCCCATTACATATATCAAAATAAATTATCAAAATTAAACATTCACATTTCTTTTCAAACACAAGAAATAATTCAATAATAATTTAATTTACATTTTTCAAAAGTCATTTCAAGATGTTGGATATCTCCTGTCCAACATTCGGAATATGCATCTTACCATGCATCACACGCGCTTCATAAAAAGCGTCTGGAACAGCACCTGTAAAATAATATGGTGAGCTACATAGCCTTGTAGGAACGTTTATACCATCATAATGTGTTTTAGAAGAGATATGACATGTGATGTAAACAAGTCATAATAACGTACATAAGTCATGATGCTAAACCAATGCAATGAGACATGTCTAGGCTCACAAGTTCATCTCACTACTTTTCTAGTTTCTGACTTGTTATCCATCAACTATTCCACAATACAGGTTCATCATTCACTGGACCAATCCACAATACAGACGCATCATCCCCTTACCCGTACCTCAACACAAATTCATCATTCCCTTAAACCATCAATATCTATTGACTCATTTCCCATTCCATAATTCATATTTCCCATCAATGTATCACTAATCTACTGTTAAGTCAGTACCCCTATCTGTACGTTCACTCATTAGGTTGTCCCACACATGTCATGTCTCCACATATAGTCAATGTGTTTTTACTCACCTCAAATGTTTAAGTCTCAATCTAACAAGATTACACAAATAGTTCAGAAATCTGTATTCACACTACTATAACACCAATTGGTCTTCAGATGGACAATTCAACCGATATCCAACTCACACGTATCTACATATCCTCATCTTCGTGACTTGTTAGTCATCCCTAGTACATCACCCGAAGGTGGCTAACCATTTTATTGTCATTCTCGATACTTTCTCAGGGGAGACCTGTACACTAGTTGTTATCTCTCCTATCACTCTCCCGATGTAGGCAAGTACATCATCTCATCCATTAGTGACCTCCCAAAGAGAATAAGTTATCCTGGTATTCTGCAAATTCATTAATGTATGTTCACATCCCACATCACGCACCAAAATAGTGCATTGGTGGGATCACAAGAGGAAAGCAATGATAAACTAAGGACAAACATTACATAACTTTGCCATGATTATTCATAATCTCCTAATTCTTTTAATGCATACCATGACTCACGTGCATCATTAACATATTCTCATTAAGTGTTAAATTATCACACCAGACATTCTCCCGAATGAGACCAGTCCATATCACTCATAACAATTCCGTAAAGGAATATAGTACACTCTTGACATACCCAGAGGAACCCAGTACATTTTTACGTCACATTTTTAGAATCCCTGAGAGGGAGTCTAGTGCAATATTCACATACATTATGTGTCTCTTAACGGTCATCTCATATCACGCCAATGTCCATACTTGTCACGTGTCACATAACTATCACCTAGTTTCATTTACACAACATAGACCATTTATTCCACAACTCCCCTTATACGTAATTTATCATTTTCAATTAACAACGTATCAAAATGACAGTCTATGTTCCATCATGATGCATCATACAACCTTCATTCACATGTCATAAAGTTCTATGCAATTTCAACAGTCAATGAAAAATTAATAATTTAATCACAAAAGCAACAAACATTTTAGTGAAAACGTTACTTCTTAATTTAGCAGTTCTCATGACCCATTCTCGGTGTATATTTCATGCCTCATGTCCGTCATCACTCCTAACTCTCACCCAATGGTGGCTAGATGAATTATATCATGTACTAGCACGATTCTCCAAGGGAACTAGAAAAAGATTCTCATACATTCCATTCAATTTCAATAATCTACACGGGCACTACACCCGAAGGTGGCCAAACAATGTATACGAGATCTTACTAACACGACTCTCTCGGAAAGCTAGCCAACTTTCTCATTAACCATTACATTATTTTATATGTTCCATTTAATTTCATTTGTCACCGATGGCACTTCACCCGAAGGTGGCCAAATAATATGTCATCTTACTAGCACCACTCCTAACGGAGACTAGTATAATTTGTTTTCGTTTATCACTAGCATGTCTCCTTGCAGAGGCTAGGCCACAATTCATCAATTACTAGCACATCTCCTCATGGAGGCTAGACCAAAATACATTGTATCAAATGCATGAGAGATTACAAGTTCATGACACACACACACACACACACATGTATATATTTCACAACCCATATGGTTATGATTATCCAACGAACACTCATTATTCACAAAATCTAACTATAAATAAAAGGGTAGAATCTCACGTGTCACGCTACAAATCATGGTCAACTCACTTACACCATCTTCAAATACGATTCAACTAAAAACTCATAGGTAACTCGACCTTAGGAAAAGATTCTCCATGCAACACAAGAAAGATGGTAAATGGGTACCAAAACTCAACACCCAAACCTCAAATCCAAAAGAAAACCCAATATAGAGAAATATTGAACAAAACCCTCACAATGATCAAAATGAATAAATATGGGCCAATAAGCGTAGAATACTCATAAATCAAAGAGAAAACATCCATACCTCAAGTGTTTTTCTCTAAAGCTAGAGTTCCTAGAACTTGAGCTCCAATGGTGGTGAGAAACTCTAAAGAAACTCTTCCAAGTGAAATAAGTGTCTCCAAGTTTGAGAAATCTACTAATCTTGAGATAATAGTAAAAGATCTCGAAGAAATTTGATAGATTTGATGTTGGATCAAAGATTTGATGTTGGGGTTTTATGGGAAAAAAAAACCCTTGAGAGAGAGAGAGAGAGAGGACCCCTTTTGAAAAAGTTAGATCTTTTTCTCAAAAAATCTGATTTTGCCCTTTAAAAATGCGTGTCCAAAATCTGACTGGAAGACCTAACTAGTTGGTCCAAAATCTGACCGGTTAGGTTTTTCCACTGACTTAAAATTTTTAAAATTTCAGGCAAAATTTCAAATCTGACCGGAACACCTGAGACTAGAAGGTTCATAATCTGACCGGTCAGGTTTGACCACTGTCCAAAATTTTCAGAATCTGACTGGATGGTTTCTAAACCTGACCCGATGGTTTTTGAGCCTGACCCGATAGTTCTAAGGCTTGACTTGATGGCTTTTCACCCCTCCTTCACTTCCCACTTCGCTTCATCCATATTAAATCACCCAATTTGCAAAGTATTTTTCAATACGAAGTAATTAATGACATTCCGATTATATAATGAAAACAAAAACAAAATTTCGGGCCTTTACAATCCAACACATATGTTCTTTGTGATAAGTTAATACCATCCTTAGACCGTGCCACATCAATACCCAAGAAATATCATAATTTTCTCAAGTCTTTGGTATGGAACTGGTACTGTAGGAACAGTTTCAAATCATCAATACATTTCTTATTATCACACTTATAATAATAATGTCGTTTACATAGACAATCAGTAATATTGTCTCTGGTCAAATGTGAGAGAAAAGACAAAATGATCAGAATGACAACGCTTCATACCAAATCGAAGGGCAACATCACTGAACTTGCCAACCATGCCCTTGGAAATTGTGTAAGCCCATAAAAAGCTTTCCGAAGATGACATATCAGAGAGGACTTTCCTTGAGCAACAAATCCGGGTGATTGCTCCGTATAAACTTCCATGGTGAGGTTGCCATGTATGAAGACATTTTTGACATGCAATTGAAAAAAGGGCCAGCCAAGATTGGTAGCAAGAGAGATAAGAAAACAAACTGAGCTGAGCATGGCAACAGGGAAACAAAGTTTCGACATAGTCAATACCATCGATCTGAGTATAGCCCTTATCCACAAGGTGAGCTTTGTAGCACTCAACAAATCCATTAGAATGATACTTCATAGTGAACTCCTAGTGACACCTACTAGTAGACTTGCCAGGTGGAAAAGATACCAGCGTCCAAGTATGGTTGGTATGAAGAGCAGTCATTTTCTTCTCCATAGCTGTCCGCCACTCAGAAATAGATAGTGCCTCCTAAATAGTGTTAGGAACAGAAATAGAGAAAATAAAAGTAGAAAAAGCACGGAGAGATAGGGAAAGATGATCATAAGAAACAAAATGATCAATAAGATGAGAAGTAGTGCAAGTGTGAATACTATTAAAAGGGCAATGGACAAGGAATCGGGAGATGGAGGTGTCGGAGCAGGAGACAATGGCGGAGATGGATCATGTGGTGGAAGAGAGAATTCAGTAGCGTGCAAAAGCAAGGCCAGAGAACTTTTAGGACGATGAACATATACTTATAAGGGTGGTGAGAGGGGTGAGATGGGCAGAGAAAAGGGTTCTGTAATGCCAACGTCTTGCAAAACTTAAGATAGCATTTTAAATGCCAACGTCTTGGTTTGGAAGATGGTTTTTATGCTAAGGACTGAAAATACAACTAGTGAGGAAAATGCAATGAAATAAAAGATAAGTCTGATCTTTGGAATCGGCTCGTCCTAGACTTTTGTTAGTCAATATCCTCTCTTTTGAGTACTCAATCTAGCTCCAAGCCAGAGGTCGTAGGTCTGAAAATATATAGTTGGAAATCAGTTTTGAATAAGAAAATGTGTTTTTGGATTGATTTGAGTTTAATGACAAAAAGTCCAAAATCAGTGGGACGTCAACTTAAGCATTATGTATACCAACTCTAAGATAGTTATACTTAATTAAAAGCATAACACTCCCATTTTGTTTTGAAAATAAGAACTTGAATAAATCCATTAATAAGCTTGAAAATCAGTTTAGAGAAGATATGAAATAACTTCGGTCATCGGATGAGTTTGATCCTCAGATCAAGCCTAAAATGGTTTAACTACTCATACTTGAAATGGAAATAACTAAAATGAAGAAGAACATTGAAAACATGATAGAAAAATGAACCTTTTATAACTCAACTTTCTATTTGAAATAAGACGCCAAGAAAACCAAGATTAATAGCCAAAACCGGCGGGTTGACGGAAAACCAAAATGAAGAACAAGACTAATAGAAATAAATGAAACTCAACTTTAGGTTATCCATAATACGTTAAAAGTCATCAATGTTGCAGGAAATGAAAGTGCAAGAACAAAACTCGAAGTATGAAGGATGCCGGAAAATACTTGAACTTGCGGAAAATGGAAGTACAGTATGAAGGCGAGCATAAAACCAACTAGAAAATAAAATACAATCTAGACGTGCCAAAGGATAGTTTATATAGGCTAAAACATATCCCAAAAGATCTGCCAACAATGTGAGCTGCATTGATTGCTGAATTTTGACTAATGGGCTACTAATTTTGATTGCTTCCCTAGATTTTGAGTTACTTTTTTGCAATTCCAATGGATATATTGAGAGAAAAACGAAGTTCGTGAGTTGTGTCAGATTTGTATCAGTTCTATTCTATTGCATTGTTAACCAACTTAAAGGCCATTCTAAACTTTGTGTTCTTCATGAAAAATGATCCCAACATCCTAAGGTGTCGTTCTCTTGATTTTGGTGATATTTTGGACTTGAGTTGGTATTTGTTCTGCATATATTTCAATCGAGGTAAATTCTAAAAAATCTGTCAAGCAACTTGATTGGGCTTCAAAATTTTAATTTCTTCTTCGGGCTTCTATTTTCCCTTCCTGAGCTTCCAAAACTTTTCTCTTGGACTTTAAATAACATCTCTACTCAGCTAGGATCTTGGGGCTTCACAAGAGTGCTTGAAATAACTCTTTTAGCTCATATAATCTAAAACGGGAAAAATAGAAGCTTTCATGCAACATCGATTAAAATATTAGAATTAAGCATGCATGGCTACAATTTTGGACACGTTGAACCATCTCAGCACACCCCCCAACTTGAAAGTTGCTAGTCCCTAGCAATTAAAACTGTAAAACAAAAACTAAAAATGATTTTCCCTATACCCTATATACCCTATATACCCTATATACACAAGTTACAAAACATATGCTCAACCTAAATTATGCAAGAGTATAGTGCAACTTTCATACATGTGCTAACATCATGCTTATTTACAATTATTTCATGAACAAAATTGAACAAACTCTAGCTATTGAATGTGAAAGAGTAATGAAAAATCAAAATGAGTTTTGATTTCAAATCTCACAAGCTAATCACTCACAATCGATGTTGCTCTTATTCTGAGGCAAAAACAACATATCCTATGGAATAGCGTAATAAGTATGCAATAGTAGGGGAACAATGACTATGCATTCTATAAATTCAACGCTAAATCAAACCGAAGCTAGGTACATATGCAAAAAAGAAATTAAACAAGAATATGCCAACACTCAAATTGTCATCCAACATCTCATTATGCATTTAAAATAGAATCAATGAAGTATAGAGGGATCAACGAAGGACTTAATAAGCTTATAATGACCGTGGATTTTGAAAGGAGGGTGTACGAAATTAGTGCCTACTTATACTAGCTATGGGATATTTACCTGATAGTCAGCATTGTATCTTAGCTACCTAACAACATCTTCGTGCAATAATAGTGTCCTTTTCTCTTGAACGCATGAAATGAGGTGAAAGGGATGGGTATAGTATTTCAAATGTCAATGAATTTTTTTTGATCGACCGGTCAAACAAAAAATAGGCACCGATCGATCATGCTTGCGATATCTCTTATTTGGTTTCTCAAAATGGATCGACCGGTTCAATGAAACCTTAATGATTGGTCTCAATAAACCTCTACACTTCTGAACTTATTTTCAACATGAATTGACTGGTTCTATACAATCAATCGGTTGGTCACCCATGACTTTGTATCTTATGAGTTTTTTGTGTGACTGGTTGATTTTTCATATTTCTATACTTCTTTTTTAACATACTCACGCAACATACTTCACAGTAAAATTAAGCTCATGCTCACACATCATTATTCATAGCATCCTCTTGCCATCCGGTTTCCTATGATTTTTTCACAAAAAAAAAAAAAAATTCGGACTTGGCTCAAAGTTGAAGAACTATGAGACTCATATATATTTTAAATCAAAGAAACATGCCCTTGTATCATTTTCCAAGTACAACATAGATTCCATAATGATGTATGCAAGATGGCAACATGAACTAGAGTATGATATTTATTTGAACAAGAAATGAAAGATTTCAGACCAAAATTATGGGATATGGCAAAACAAATCTCCACCATATATGATTATCCTTCTCAAACACAAACTCTAACTTCAAGTTGTTCAACATGATTCATGCTTATGTAAATGAGATGAGTTAGAATTTATTCAATCTAAAAGGATACATGACTCTTGCTATTTTAAGACACCATTGAGTATATGGAAAGTAAATTACGATTCTAAAGCAATTTATACAAGGGAAAACTAGGAAAAACAACATCAAATAATAAAAAAAAACTTAAAGGAATAAACACAAACATAATACATAGGAAATTAAAAACATATATAATTAAGTTGTTACATCGGACAGGAAGAACAACAGTTTATTGAAATCTTAAAACAGATACACTACATGTCTCTACATAACTTAGGAGAAAATAGAACAATAAACAACAAAAAATATTGTAAGGACTACATAACCATAATCTAATATAATCATCTTCTGCAGGTTCGTTATAACGCCCTCTCTCTCTACTTGGTTTACTAGCCAGGTTAACTCTGCCATTATAGTAAGGGACAAAACTAGATAGTAAATGTCGTGTAGAGTTTGGTCCTCGTAATAAGAATTAATACGAAACATGATTGGATTGGTGAGAGGGATGGCCTGGGTATAAAAAGAAAGTTTTAGGGTTTTCTAATTTTTTTATTTTTTATTTTTGAAAACAAAAACTAGTGTTCTAATCAAACATTTGGTGTTCACATTCACGTGGTAGGAAATACTTCAAGAGGCCCACATCATCTAACCCAGCTATTGAAACCTAGAGCACAAGTTAATGTGCACCTCACATATTAAGTTCCTTTGTGAATGCCTCTAGAGAGGCTATGGTCGAAACTTGGGACAAACTAGATTAAATTACACAACTTTTCTATCATTAGGAATCCTGGTGATATATCTGGGTCCCGATTACTTGACAGCCAGTGGGAATCCCTCACCTTTGTACCACCGAAGATAATCTAAACCAACTAATTAAAGTTAGTCAGAATGGAGAAAGGATGCTCGAATCTAATTATAGCCAAATTTCCTACACCTTACCTATCTTCCTTCAACTTTTCAGTGCATTGTTATCTTAAAATACTAGTACCCTTCTACTCATAGATGAATCATGCGGAGAATACAATTAACACAGATTTTTCAAAAAATTAAATTTTTATTTTTTATTTTTCATAATTTTTTTTGTAAAATTTTACAATTTATTTATAATTTAATATACAACCTCTCCCCCAACTTAAAATTTGCATTGTCCTCAATGCATAAAGATAACATATTCTAAAGCATAAAAGCGGGACGATCATACCTGCGAGGTGGAATGCCAATTACCATATACCTTGATCAAGTTTGAAAATTTCTCGCCACTCACTCCTTTCATCATTGGAAGGGCTCCCAAAGTACACTCCTTCGGCTCCAACCTGTGGAATCATAGCTAGTCACATAGGATCATCACTCAAATTTTATTGGCCTTATAACCGTAACACATAGTTACACCCATGCTTTGGGCTCCTGAATGCCGCACTTACCCCAGCTTACATCCAAACTACCAAGACTGACGTGATAACATGTATACCTTGTAAAGTCTTAACAACCAACTGCCTACTAAGAGAAAATATGACTAAATAACAAAAAAAAAAAAAAGAATTAGCAGGTTAGCCCATAAAATACATAATGCAAAAAGAAACAATAAGAAACAAACAAATACTAAATTATCCACACTTCCTTCACATGGAAAACATGAGTACTATTTTTCTTCCTAATTAGAGACCGTGGTTCCTTATTTGTTGGAAGAATAGTATGCATATGATTCAATAATATCTTGAGAAGCACTGCCATCATCCAATAGGCTACCACTCCCTTTGGAGTTACCAAATTTCTTACCCACTACTTTTCTTTGAAGCAATCTCCATGGAATTTAACATTAAAGACAGATGGTTCAGACAGATTTCTCGCTGCTAACTATGCACCTACCGCCAGACCCAGCCTCGTAGGTACTACATAAGTAGCTTCAACCAAGCGACTATACCAAATCGTTAGAGGCCGTTCGATCATGGCAAACACTGGAGGTATCTCAAACTCCATAGATTTACAGTTTCCTAGACTTCATGCAAGCTCACGAATCTAAATATTTCGGATCGACCAAATCCTTAATGGATTCCTCATGATCGAAGTTTCCAAAGAAGGGTTTTTGATGTTGGCCATTCACCTTGAAGCAAGTTCCATTCTTGGGGTTTTCAATCTCAACTGCTCCATGTGGGAAGACGATTTTCACAAAATATGGAACTTTCCATTGGGATCTTAGTTTTTCAGAAACAAGATGAAGCCTAAAATTATACAATAATATTTTCTGACCTGGGACAAAGTTCTTGTGCACAATATTCTTCTCATGAAAGGCCTTGACCTTATACTTATAAATATGGGTATTATCGTATGCATCCCTCTGAATTTGTTCAAGCTCATCTAATTGGAGCTTCCTATGGACATCGGCTTCAGGCATCCAAAAATTCAACTGTTTGACTGCCCAGTAAGCCTTGTGTTTCATTTCCATTGGCAAGTGGCAACCGTTGTCATATACCAAGCGATAGGGCAACACGCCCAAAATAGTTTTACAAGTGGTACGGTAGGCCCATAACGCTTTGATCAGTCGAAAAGATCAATCCTTGCGGTTAGAGTTTACTATTTTTTCAAGTACTTGTTTAGTTTCATAATTGACCAATTCAGCTTGGCCTCTGGTTTGGGGATGGTAGGCATAGGACACCTTATGATTGACCCCATATTTTTTCATTAAGGTTTCCATGGGCCGGGTGTAAAAGTGATTACCTTGGTCACTAATTAGTGCTTTAGACATCTCAAACCTTGCAAAGATGTGTTCTTTGAGAAATTTGACCACAACAGAGTGATCATTAGTGCGAGTGGGCATAGCCTTAACCCATTTGGATACATAGTCTATAGCCAAAAGAATGTATAGGTGCCCACATGAGAATGGAAAGAGGCCCATGAAGTCAATGCCCCAACAATCAAATACCTTAATAACTAGAATGGGCTGAAGAGGCATCATGTTCCGACGAGAAAGGGCACCCAACTGTTGGCACCAATAAAAACCACATTGTAGTATTTTGGCAGTGGTTTGTTTTGGAAGAGAAGTGGCCTCCACATGCTTTGGTGTGACAAAAATCAAAATTAAATTTTGCTCATCATCAGGCACACACCGCCCTCTGATCCAGACAAAATTTGAACAGATAAGGATCATCAAAGATGAATTTTCTCAGCTCAGCTAAGAACTTTCTCCTATCTTGAGAAGTCCAATGTTTAGGAAGTTGCCCTGTGGATAAGTAATTGGCAATATTAGCATACC
>JABCMJ010027524.1:0-29664 GCA_014822125.1 Arbutus unedo | reverse complement strand
AAAAAAAAGACTAAAACTTAATGTAGTAAAGTGCATGGGATGAAAACATAATAAACACTAAGAGGAGAGACTAAAATATAAGTTCCCCATAAGATAATTACCCCAGTTATACAATGTAATTTATATGTTGTTGTTGAATATTATACCTGTGATCTAAGTCTCTTCAAATATGATGGTACATATCACAAGATAAACTTTGCCCGAGTGTCTTGTGGTGTAATCTCCATTAAGCCAGAAGAGTTTTTTATGAGTATCCTTACATTAAACCTGTTTTTTTTAAATAATTTAAAAAGTTTTGAATCATATAATGAACTTATCATTTATTATTGATCATGAAAAAATTACTTGGTTACAGTTTGGACATCATTCTGTCTACATTGGTTACAAACAAATTGGCCATGTTGTCCCACAACTCTCTTGAAGCATGTCTTACACAAATTAATTCATAGATTCTCATATATATATATATATATTCAATCTATCCAATGATACAAAAATGCTAAACCTATATAAAGATTAACAAACTATAATTGTGATAAATAATCTTAGAAGATATATAACAACTGGGGATGAGTAAAGTCAAAATTCAAATTTATTTTTGATAATAATCTATAGTATGTTGATAGGGATTTAGGTTTTTAATGCGAACACAATGATATATCGTATAAATGATAGGGATTGAGGATAATAATTATCCTTTTGAATTATCATTTGTTTAAAAGGATAAATATTTGTTTGGATGAAATTAGTTTAAAAGGATAATTATTTCTTTTGAATTTAATTTGTTTAATTACTATTTTAATTTGTTAGTTTAATTTCTTAATAGGGATTTAGGATTTTAATTTTTTAATTAATAATTGGCGGTATGTTGATCAAAAGGTTAAGTAATCGGCTGTATGTTGATCAAAAGGATAAACATTGGTTTGGATTTGATTTGTTAAGGATAATCATTCATTTAAATCTAATTTATTCAATTATTATTTACATTATTTTTTATATATTAAAAATTTATCAAATTTATTTCTACAATTGACATGAAGCAAATGTACCGTTGAGTGAATTGATATTCTTATTAAAGTACAAATAACTCAATACATCATCCACAACTCGATCTATTATCCACTTATACAAATATGGCACCATGAAAAAAGTAATGTTTTAAAAATTATTAGCCGCTAGCTACAAATATTGTAGTTGATTTGCACAAAGTAACTCTCTTTTTTTCCAGCAATTTTAATATTGTATGTGTAAATTAAATATAAAATACCTTATTATATTTTCTCTTTTAAAAAAAATAACGTCAAGTAAACATAGTCATTGTGCCCCTTTAAGAACTTATACTACTCACGACTGTAATAAATAATCGCCATTTCAATGATGGGTCCCCATCCGATTAGTATTTTTTAGAAATTAATAAACATCCCAATGATGAGTCCCCTTGATACGTCTGAAACATTTGAAGTAAATTTTTACCCTAGATTATCAAGTCGTAAAAATTGAACACTTCTCGAAATTAATGTCCTCAATTTTCATTAGTGTCACTTTTATCCAAGATTTTGAAAGCGACTGAAAAGAGATAGATGATAAGACTAATCAAATTAAAGAAAGAGCAAATTGATTAATTGAAGAGATAAATAAAATAATGCATAAATTATACCTGGGTTTTTTACTAGCACGAATATCTTTGTAATAGTAGAAGGAGCAAGAGAACGTCACATGTTTACCATGAATGTTTTGATGATAGAGATTTTTCTTGCGTAGGAATCAAATAAGGAAGAAAATGATAAGTATTGATTTTTATTTATTATTCTCTCTTTGTACTGGATAAACATTTGATTAAACGGATAAAGATTGATTTGAATATGATTTGTTAAGGATAATCGTTCAATTGATATTTACATTATTAATATTTTTTTAATTTGTTAATTTAATTTATAATTCAATCGTGTTGCGCTACTTGTCATGTCCAGGATCACTTTTATTTTATTAAAATAGAGAATAATATAGATTAGAGAACCACAGGATGAAGAGGTAGAGTGGAATCGTACACGTGTCAACACATAAAGATAGGAAGAACGCATCTTGGTTCATCGGCAGGTGTCATTATGGCTCAGCCTAATCAAGCGTGCTAAAGAGTTCAAACAGCAGTGGAATACAACATAGGCATATAGATATAGATTACAGATATATGCACCCTCCGTCACTTGGGAGTTAATTGTGATCACAACGCATAAATACATTCACTCCCTGAATCCTCTCTCTTCCCGAAGATTCAGCGCCAATAAAAATTCGTGCTTTTTCAGTGAGTCCACCCTTCCTCCCCCTGTTATTCTTCTGATTGCTTTCTTCGCTATATACGCGTGTGTATATTTGTGGTGTGTTAGACTTCTAGGGTTTTAAGAATTGGGTTGTGGACATTTGTCTTTGGAGTCAGATTATGTTGATTTTTTTTGGATTATTGATGTTACGGGGGAGTAATTGTTTGAATTAACAAGGTGGTCCACGCTTATGATGTTCGAATTCTTATGTCTCTGCACAATTTTTGGATGTAATAGGTATTTGATATCGAAAGTGATAGTATAAGTTTAGCCATGAAACTGCTGTATTTCTGTTGTAAATGAATCCTGTATTTGGATCCTACTACCAACAGTAATGCTCGGGATGGTTGGGTTGGACAGTTTTGTAGATGAAAATTGATGTTGTAAGCATATGAGGCTTAAGCATCAAAATTTGGGGAATATGTCGAGGCATTCACGTAAACCATATACCTTTCATTCAAACATTCTTACCAATATATTGGAAACGTCAAAATCTAAACGAAAATATGGGAGATCGTCATTGATCTTGGGTAGGCCGTAGGTGTTATCAATTATTGACCAGAAGTCCAAGCAGCCATGCAGCAGAGAAGCCAGTAGGTTAAAGGTAGTGTGGTCAATTATTGACCAGAAGTCCAAGGAGCCATGCAGCAGAGGAGCCAGACATGATTTACTCGTAAAATCACAAGCACAAGGATACGAATTAGGTTTCAGCCATATAAAAAGTCCTACCAAGGGTCGAATGGATTAAGTAATTCAAAATTTATAGGTTTGCTTAGGTGAGTGGGATCAAGTGACCCGCTTGTCATACTCTGCCCCCGCCTTTGCCGCCACAAGGAACTCATGTAGAATGCACTATTGTTCTGTCTCTGTCATACTCTATTGTGTTTTCTCATACGAGGGGAATCTAATCGCGAGGCTAGGCTCGTACGAAAATGCTTGATGAAAGCCCTTTAAAGTCATGTATGAGGCATGGGCGACATTGCCTAAGTTGTTTTGAAGGTAATATGATAAAGGCAGCGCGCACAAAGATGTAGCTGGTGAAGGAAAATGGAAAAAGAAAGCTTAGAGAGAAAAATAAGAAGTGGGCATTTCGGGCATTTAGTGTGCAAAAATATGTCATGACAAATGCTTTGTAAAAAGATCGCTTGGCTTAAAACAAATTGTTAAGGTAGATGGAAAGTCTAAAAGTACATTTTCACTATAAAAATTAGGAATGAGTTATGTGGTCGAGATTAAAATTCAGAGAGATAATGCGCATAAGACCTATACCATAAGGAGGCAAAATAGACTTTACTATAACAGAACTTAACTATTGTATGCGGCTATTATAACCAATGCTATGAATCTAGTATCGTATTGGCTGGTATGTTTACAAAACGAGGCACTCACTATTGTGTACCGTACTGCTTTAAATATTAGGCAAGAGTGGGTGAACCAGTCTGTATTGGAAATTTCAGACCATTTTGGTTATTTTTTGGATCTCAACCGTAATGGTTTTTTTTAATTAATTTCAAATTGATTTTGTTATAATTACTCTCAAGATGAGCTGTATAATGTTAAATAAAGATATTTATTTGCAGTACCAATGATTCTGTTTCAAGCCTTTTAAATGTAATAAAATTTTATGATTGCTCATTTTGATTATGTCATAGAGGTGATAATTAGCTGATGTGGGACAAGCTCCAGCAATGGTATTGCAGTCGTTGCGGTTATAGTTGTGGGATGTTGTTTATGACTTCTAAGGACAACCTTTGGAGTTTATGTTTAATTTTAGGGCAACGACAAAAAGTAGTTCAGGGAGGGAACATCATTCTCTAGAACTAGTAGGAATGCTACTAAAATAGAGAATTTGTATAAACCTAAAACAATAATTGTTGGTGTAATAGAAATATAAATCCGACAACGGTAGACCTAGTGCAAAGCATGTTCACTTTACTGTTGTCTATAGTTCACTGATTAATGAGGTCACACTCTAGCAGAAGACATAAAGAAAGGATCTTGGTAAATCAATCTGTGACGCTTAACCTTTCCTATTTAGTAGCTTAATTCTTGAGATTTGGTACTTTTATCTTAAACCACCAAGGTGATATAGTAAGGTATGCCATAAGTTTTAGGAGTACCAAGAATTTAGCCGAAGAAGAAATGAAGAAAAGCAAGAACATGAAAGGAAGACAGTGATGCTGTATCACTAGTGTTAGATTGAGGTAGTTTAAGAATTGCTAAAGAGATATAGGAAACACTGGTCCATTGGTCGCAATAGCCGCAAGGGTGCTAATATTGTCAGTTAAGGGAACGGTCCCGAACTGCGGATGTAGTTTTTGTTTCCGATACGTAGTTTTGGAGTGCTTAAGGGGACCCAAAATTCATCTACGTGACGGCTGTTGTTTAAAATAGGCTTAGAAACTTTGTTCACTTTGCACCATGGTTCAATATGTGAATGTACATCTCTCTCTTTGAATCTTCATGGATTATCTGTACTTATTTGGGTTTTTTCTTGCATGTTCTTGACAAACAAGATATTAATAAGTTTATGAAGGAACTTGGAAGCATGCAGTCAAAGTCCAAAAATCCTAGTCAAATGGAAGCCAATCCCTGTAATATTTCACCATCAGCAGCCTGTTCAGAACCTTGGTGGCGCAATATGAACTACAATTCCATCTCCCCAGCTCTGATTGGGGGAAACGCATCTAACTCTTCTTCAATGGAACAATCTAAAGATGGCCAATCACAGTCCGAGGAAGATGATGATACTATTATTGAATCCCAGAATACTGCATCTCCACTTTCAGGTACTTTGTTGCAGTATCCAGATGTGAACTGTTTTTCTTTTTCTTTGGATGAATGGTCTGAAATAGGAAAAAAACAAAGATTACGAGGAAAGCAAATGGAGAGATTTCCTCATGGGTGGTCTCCTTCATGAATTGTAACCTTATTTCATATTTGATTGCATGAAAGTAACAGAACCTTGTAGAACATAACAAGTACCTATATTTAATGGACTCATCAACTGGTACATTCCCTCAGTGGTGTCCAATCATCCAAGATTGACCAAATGCCACATTTGAATGTTATAAAAAATTCAATCTCTCCCTAACCTTTCTGCTGCAGTTTTTGAAGATAAGACTCCATATGGCTGAAATTTATGGTAGAAGGACTAGTTTTGGGACTTGATGTTATGACACTGACCTGTTATTTATGTGATGAGTTTGCATTTGATATTTTTCGATCATTTTGGTACGTAGCTGTTGCCTCTTGGTTTTGTTTATCAAATATGCAAGAATGTAGGGAAAACACACCTTTCAGATGTCTGTAGACCCTGTACACTGTAATGTAGCTGCTAGGTTAAACATACAAAAGCACACCATAGGCGGGAAAGATATGTGCTAGTCAAGTTACATGATGTTTAACCCACCTTGATCAGCAACAATCTCAAAATTCTCTCTCTTACTCATTCTAATATCTGCAAAAGATTTTAAAACTGATCTGTTACTCCCCAAGAAATTTGTAATGTTTAACAAAACTTATGTTCTACTTGTTTGGTAGTCACGAATCAGCCAATTTACAAATGAATCTCAAAATCTTGAAATAAGGAGTATTCAAAATCAGATGCGCAATCGTCGATTATGATGATTTACATCGAACAAAAATAGGAAGTACATAATAAACCCTTTAATTACCAGGAAAGAAATAAGCGGGAAGCGTTGAGAATAATCAATCATTCATCGCAATAAAGAAAAGGGGCAATGAAAATTTGGGAAACACTCCATCGTCCATCTTGGATTTGTGGGAGATCTCTGAAAAAAAGTAAAGAAAAGAAAGGAAACGATTAATATGTTCAACTTCTTTCTAGTCTTAAGCATGTTGATCTTGATGTTGGGATCATTGGCCAAAGATGTGTAGTCCCAGCATGTAGTCCCCGTATTATCTTTACATACTTCCTCAACTTTCACTAGATCAATTATCCTCGCGTGTTAGCTTACATAATTGTCGCTATCCGCCAAATCAAACATCCATTCCTAATTCTTTTGCAAATTCTAGACCCAGCTTATTGTAAAGAGAGATGGATGAGTTGTTTAGTTAGTAATTAGAGAGGGGGGGGGGTGGATTTTGAACTTGACAAATCTTACATCGTCAGTCATTTGTTCGAGAACAGGTAGCGTTGGGCATTCTCTGAAGTCGATTTTGTGGGTTGAGTCCAGCCTTTTCTATTATCGTCAAACCGATTATGTAATTTCGCAGTTAATGTTCATTGTTTGACTTTGTGTGAATAATATTAAACAATTATCCGTTTATATATCATTGCATCGTTGTGTTTGCTTTTTTCTCCATATTTCATTAGCTAGAAAAAGGAAGGAATGAACAAATTTTTTATGGAACTTCAGCACACCAACCAAGAAATGACTATTGTTGGTCTAAAAGGACAAAAAACATGAAGAAGTATATCCGGCATCTTCTTTTCGAGATTATACCTGTAATTTAACATCATCATTCAATTGTAGTTTCTTTTGGGTAAAGGTTGGCATTTGGAAATTGGTGGTCTGATACGGCTCTTGATTTGTGGAGGAATTGGTAACCAAGGGAGGTGTGAGAAGTGCGATGAATTCGATTTCAAAGTTGGTAACCGTTTGTAACTGTACAAGAGTTCTACTCAGATCTTTGTTTTTCCCTTAATCTAATGGATGACCGAACATATTTCACATCATGACTATAGTTCTAGTTATTTATGTCTTTTTTCCCATTACCCGCAAATGTCATTGTTTTCATTAATTTTTTGGAGTGGTCTCTGTGTAATTTAACTTGAGTGTTTGTTGTTGTTGAATTTGAGCGGTTGTTGCACTAGCCGCAAAATTTGTATCCATCATTTTCTTTTTAAATGTTAGTTAATTGTCAATTCTTTTTTGTCTTGTAAAGAGAGAGATTTCATTAGAACCAATTAGATCTATCACTCTCTTTCCTATAGGATGTAGTTTAACGCCCTTTAAAGTTCTGTTCGTTGAGTAAGCATTTTCTTTGAGACCTAGACGTGACTACTTTTTCTATTGTAATAATTAGGAAGGACAGGTTGTGCCGCCAACCACCAGGGCCTTCCCTTTGATGGACTTCTGTGCGACAAATGCGATGTCAAATGATGAGAGTAGAAGTTGCTACCTGGCGGTGTTTCCCGATAGTGTTGTCTTTGGACAAATATTGGATATGGTCTATGCATGCTAGCAACAGTACTAGGTAGGATAGCGCATAGTTTCTTTCAAGTGCTTAGTTGCCCAATTTACTCAATGAATAGGCAAGGCAAGTCTTTTCCAAAGAACATTATCTTGACTCACTCAAAAAGTGGATGGATTTCTAACTCAAGTAAGAAATTGCTCACTGCACTTTTCTTCCAATGTCATCATGATATTCTAGGCAGCAACCCATCGCCTTATTGGTCACTAAGAGTTATAGTAGCAAGGTAAGCCAAGTTGGCTGGAAAAGACGAGCAATGAAAGATTTCGGGACTAGCTCCATGGCACATCAAACCTCCACACGTCCGGATCATCATCAACATGAGGGATCCATGTCCTAATCTGTACCTTTGTGATCAAGACCATCAGGGGGTTATGTCCATAAAGGGAGAGCAAAAGGCTACGCTCCTTAATCAAACTCTGTCTTTTGTATTTAAAAAAGAGCTCTTAAACGAGAGTGAGAAGGCTTACACTTTTTAACCATTGATCTTTAGGTGAGGTACGATTGCACAAATAGTTGCTTCTTTGTTAGGAGAGTTGTTGAAATTCGCTTCTGTTAGCTAGGTCGCTTGTCTTCTTTTTGTTTCTGGTCTATCTCAGACTGAGCGGGTAAGGTGTTAGATTTCTCTTTCGTATAGTGTTCGATTTCAAGGAAAGCCGAGCTAAGAAGTTTGGCATTGCTTGCTAAAGTGGGGCCAATGCTTGAATATCCCAATGTTCCCAATAACCCCTCAACTCTCGATTCGGCTTTCCGATTGACCTTTGCTCTGACTCATTCTAGTGAATTGCTGAGTTCGGAATGCATTTCTGCACTTGCACTTCTCTGACTCAGGGTTCATGAAAACACAGGTCTTTTCTGCCCTTGGCTAGTTGTTTTGACTAGCGGGACTAAAAGCATCTTGGTGCAAAGAGAGCCCAATTTTTTCATGGACAGATAGGGTAAATTCTAAGGTTCGTTATTCCGGTTGTAAAGCGTGTCAGACGGGCCTTCATTCTTGATAAGACTAAATATCGCCTTAGCTTGGTTTGTAATCAAAAGGAAAGAGAAGGTCTTCGGACATTTTTTCCAGTTCAGCGGGGAGGACTTTCTTGGTTGCCTCATTCTTCAACCATGGGTTAAGATGCGGCTGAAGTATAAATCTAATGCTTTACATGGACTTTTGTGGACAAGCGAAAGTTATAGACCTTCAGTTCTGGGGTGAGCTCAAAATGGGCTCTCCTTTTCTATTTAGAACAGCTGAACCTAAATATGATTGGCATAGTTTCTTTTTGAGTAAAAAATTAGAGACACCCCTTAACATTTGAGGAAAAAAGTCACTGACACACCTTCATATTTCGAAAAATTCACCACACTCCTCCACGTTATAAAGTTGTACTAAGTAAAAATATTGACCAATATTTCGAAATTACTCTTATAAAATGAGGGGGTCTCACTGATATTAAGTTTTAGCTCACGGGGTGTCATTGGTTATTATTATTGTCAAACATTCCTGTAAATTAAGAAACCACCAAATAATGTGCTAACTGTAGTTATTTGATAAATTATTTTCAATTAAGATCCATTAAACTTTCTTTTACTCGCATTCAATTTAGTGTATTTTTGGTATATAAGGTGCACAGTTGCATTATGTAGTGACGGTCTTGTTAATTGGCACTTGATTTACCATGCATGGTAGGTTTCGATGACCTTGAATTCAAATTAAAAAATGAAAATCCAACAGACGTAGAGATTACATTTCCAATTATAATTAGCACAGTTGTTTGTTGTTTGTGAAATTAATGAAGTATCTATGCCATAATCATCAATGACACCCCCCAGAGTTAGTATTCAATTTCCAGTGAGACCCCTCAATATATTAAGGAATTTTTCGAAATATTAATTACTATATTCTACTGCCATTATCATTTGGGGTCTAATCAACGCAACTTTTGCATGTCAGGGGGTATAAGTAATGTTTGCCAAACGTGAGCGGGTCTCTGATACTTTGATTGTTTGATAAATGTTAGGGTGTTATTTTTACTCTTCCTTTTCCAATAATTGAGCACATTTCAGTCACCAAACTTAATGGGATTTATATTTTTTGGCCACTCTAATTTCCATTATTGGGCTTGGAAGTGGATTTTGTTTTGTGTAATACTAATTGCAATCTTGTTTCAAGGATAGATAGAACTAATGGACAAGATTACCAGAATTTCCAGCATCCAACATCAGCCATACCTTTGAGGGATAATGAAAGGGTAACTCAGCCTTCACAACTTGAACTTGTTGGACACTCAATTGTGAGTAGTTTTCCAGCTTTTTTACGCTGATGAGTGCTTTATTTATGCACCTAATGTGTAAAGTCAGAGATCTCAAACTGACATGACTTAGAAACAGAAAGCATTTCTAGTGTTCTTGTAACTTTGCAGGCTTATACATCAAATCCATATGCGGATCCATATTATGCGGGAATGATGGCAGCTTCTGGTCCTCAGCCTTGGGTATGCATACATTGTTGCTCAAATCTATCAAATTCGTGATAGGTTTATTGGTAGCATCCTGGTTTCATTGTTATCCTCACTGTTTATTCATGGAATTATTGGTTTGGAAGAAAATGGAGTTTTTATTTGGAGGTGGATTTTATTCAGTCAGTGCAATTTCTTGTACCCGTAATCCCTATTGCAAATTTTAGCTCTTTGTTATCAATTTATGGGCTACAGTGTGTCTTCTCAAAATGGTTTATAAAATAGGAATAGTATATACCTTCAGGTTCATATAAGCGATGGTTGTGAGAATTACTTTTCAATGCGTACAGTGGTGGTTTGGTAAAATATCCGATTACTTCGCGTCATTATAGGCTGCTGCTTGGTTGACAACTGATTTTGCTCAGCTAAAAATTAGTAGAGTGGTCTTGAACCTAACTAGGACAGCTTCATCAGAATTTTCTTTAGAATTTATGTTTTGCCCTAAAGTATGCAAACTAGAAACAAATGTAGTTTCTTTTAAATGGTCAATTAATATCACTTTACTTACATTGCAAATGGGGCATTGCTCCTTATAGTTAGTTCTGTGTTATGGGTTTTTTGAAACTAATTGGTTGGGCAAAGAACAAGGGGTGGAGAAGCTTTGAGGCCAAATTCAAGTCTACGTGATTGACTGGAACATAAATCGTATGTTATTTTTAGAGCAACTTGCAAATATCTCGCTTGAGGTTTCTGACATATATGATTGAATCCCGAGGTATGGGAAAAGACGTCCTGCTCTTTGTGCTGAAATATTGACCCTTCCTGTTGGTGGACATTGAGAAGCGCTGAGGTCATGTTTTGAATTTTTTAAGATGAACATCTAACCTTCAAAAAAGTCAAACCAGGCAAAATTATTCTCTCATCTTCTCTCGTTTGTGAAATTAATGTGTTTTCTCCTTGCTTGACATCTTCTATATCCCAAGACCCATTACAACTGAAATCACATCCCTCATGGGCCACCATACCACCTCAGAGAAACCTAACCTTACTTCAAATTGGTACATATATTCCGCTGCACCTGCTCTCCAAACAGAATTGAAATATGTACGCACATATCCGTTTGCGGACAGCCACCCCCCCCCCCCCCCCCCCCCCGCGCGACACACACACACAAGATTACTATGTTACTATTCGAAGCACAGCTGAGGGCCACTGCCACAAAGCATACCATTGTTAATTTTCTCAATTGTGACCGACCAAGGTTTTTTTTAACACCCATTCAAACCATTTCATTTAATTTCACAAACAAACAAATAAATTGTATGTCACCCATCAATATCCATTTGTCTTCCTAGGTTTCACTTTGGGTTGATCTCTCTATTAACCCAAGAATTACTGCCTCGACGTTCATTGCCGCTTGCAACCTTTGTCTCAATTGCTGGTCTCTTCCAATATCCCTGGAACTTGTCTACCTGTTTATTCATGCTACTCACTATGTCGATCCTACAATTTCCATATCAGTTCCAAATGCCCAATCCACATCGAATGGTACGTGCAGTTCCAGCATTGGTTCAGAAGTGAACAGCAGGGACCACAGACGCTCATGAGTAAAAGTTTCGAAAGACTGCGAACCTCCAATTGTGTGATCATTAATGCTTCGGAGAATTGGAAAGAATTTTAACAAATTCTGAAGTGTATCTACAATACGTTGAATGTACCATCTTCTGTTACTTGTCTGTTGAAACCTTCACTTTCATGATATCAAAATCCGTATGCTCAACCATTGAAAATTAGCCTAACTAAATAGTTTCTTAGAATGAAATTGACATTAGAATGATGCGCTCACAGCGGGTGTGTGTGTGTGTGTGTGTGTGGGGGGGGGGGGGGGGGGGGGTTACTGTGCTACTAATTTTTCCTCAGAACATGTGCATACGATCTTCGATACTCTCCTTGCTGGTGATTACGTCTGTAATACAAACTCTTGGAAATATCTCAGTGGGGGACTTACTATAGGAATCATTTCCCCTCAAAGTGTGGGGAATATTTAATTTTCCAGAGTCAAGTTTCTTCATATATAGTTGCTCTTAGGATAAATAAGGATGTGGAACCTGTATGGAATATATGCTTGACATCTGTAGAAAATTAATAGCCTTTGTCTTTGGATAGAGATTTTACTATTTCATCGTTGCTGTTTGAATTAGTAAGAAATATATTTCTTTTTCCAGTGTTCTGTAGTTGGAAGCACTGATTTAATATGGTTATCAGATGTGAAGTCCATGTTGATGTATCCCTGTTCTATCTGTTGATAGTATTAAAACATTCACACTAACAACTATTGACTTGCAGTGTACAATGAATGTCTTCTTGTCAAATGCATGCATCTTCTGAGTACTGGCTAAAAAGTTAATGTGTTGGGCAGGTGCCGCCTCAGTTACTTGACATGCATCATAATAGAATGCCTCTGCCTCTTGAAATGGCACAAGAGCCAGTATATGTGAATGCGAAGCAATACCATGGGATTCTGAGGCGAAGGCAGTCACGTGCTAAAGCGGAGCTGGAAAAGAAGCTGATAAAAGCTCGAAAGGTCTAATTTTTATGCCAACTCTGATTTTGGGTTTGGTTCTAACTTGCATTTGTAGATTTATAAAATAAAACTATCAATGGCTGGTAATCTGAAAAACTCGAAAATCGTGGAAGTGATATTTCAGAATCGTTCATAACTCTCACTCTGTTTCAGATATCAGTATAAGTTCATAACATCTTGAATTTATTGCCTTTTCCCATAACGGATCCGGTTTTCATACGCTTTCTTGCTGGTCCTTTTTTTTTTATTTTTAGACCCAAGTAAATGAGAACTTTGTTTAAATAGATATGCTGATAGTAGATCAGACAACACTCTCCGGCAAACCCCCTCTTACCCCCTCTTCCAAACCCTGACTAGTTTTCCAAGGGAGATCCAAATGACATACTTTCTTACCAACCATTTTCTTCTTATTGGTTTTTCAAAAAACTAATGAAAACATATATTCTATAGTTGAATGAACGGAAACCCAAAAAACGAAAGCATGATAATGTTGTCTAACCAACGTAGACTAACATCGCTGTTGACAGAGAAGTTTGAACAGCTTACAAAACTTTGAAAATGAAAATTTTTTTCTGGCTTTTGAAAGCAACTTATTTTCCTCCTCTTCCAGAAACCATATCTGCTACCTTCAACAACTTTCCCAACTACTCCCCAATCCTTGGGCAACCTTCTTCCTTCCTACCAGAACCCTCCGGGGTACCACTCTTCCCTCTCCAGAAACTCACTTAACGTCTTCCCTGTTTGGTACTATTTATTGAGCACATATTTCTGCAGAACTTACTGTTTTTTGTCTTCTTGCACAATGAAAGCATGTTTCCTCTTTTCTGGAAATATAAAGCATGAACTTACAATATTATGAAACCCAAACTTAATTGTCTTCCTAATCTATATTGTCAGCCATGTATTCCAGTACGACTGCTTTTGTTAGCTGGTCCATAGAAAAATCTGTTAACCCTAAGATCTGTCCTTGTCATTTCCACAAGTCCAGCCTACGTGTATATGGCCACTTCGGCTTCTGTCCTGGCCAATCTTTCTGTACTTGGACGCATGCTCGGAAATGGGAAGAAAATGGTAGATTTACGTTTCAAGTAGTCTCGCAGCTATATTTCGCCAATTTAGTCATCAGACTCATTACACCCACATTCTTCTGAACTATGAAACAGTTGGGCTCATTGAATTGGATTCTTCGCATGATTAAACTGGCCCTAGCAATTAAAATATAAATGCAATACATTGAAGATGTTATTCAGAATCTATAAAGAGACAATTATGTCTTGCTAGTATTCTCCGAATGGCAGGAGAAAAAATTGACTGGTGGTTCTAACCAAGAGAATAATGGTGATTTTTGGGGCATTGCTTGTACAGCCGTGGGTCTGGCCAGATATTACTTCTGGAGGTTCGGGATGGTATTTGGACAGTGCTAGCTCCCCAATGATCAGCTGCTGATCATTCTACTCATGCGTATCTTTTTTACTTTATTAAGTTGACTCCTTGCTGCCAGTCATTGCTTATTTTACTTTTTCTGGTTAGAAGAATCTCTTATTTTGCTATTTCTGAAGAGCCATTTCGGATTGTATGGTCTTTCTTTTATTTCAGTCAGTAGCACCTTTTCTTGTGTCTCTTAGAATGCAGCATGGACATTCTGATGTTACTAGTATTTCTCTTATTGCTGCTTTTAGCTTGAAGAACCTTTTCTATTAATAGTAAACAAAACACTGGGTTGTTTACGCTCTTTCCCCGTCTTTTCGTTGATGGCTCGTTTAAATTGTTTTCCATCAATGGAAATAAATTGTATCGTGAAAAACTAATGGATTTAGCAGTTCTAATATCTCTACTTTGTGCAATTTTAAATTCTCTACTTCGCTATAATCTGCCTTGTTTCCTTCCTTTTTCTACAGCCATATCTTCACGAATCCCGCCACCAGCATGCTATGAGAAGGGCAAGGAGTTCCGGAGGTCGTTTTGCAAAAAAGTCTGATTCTGATGCTTCAAAGTGCACTGCCCGAGAAACAGGAGTGCACAGTGAAACTGCTGAAACCCAGAATAATCATCTGGATGCCAAAGGTGCTGGAGTGCAGGAAACGTACGAAGCACGAGGGTATACCAATGGCAGTGATCGGTTTCAGAATCACAGTAGATCACAGAGGGCACTTGCTATCTAGTGAGGCCTATGCTTTGTTTGGATCGGGCATTTTTATAGGGATTTACGTAGGGAAAGGAAAATTAAAAGGGGTAATGAAATAAATAACAAGGAGGAAGCTAAATTTGTTTTTTATTCGACACCCTATCAGTTTTCTTCCCCTTCGGTAAATACCTCTGGGAGGCCATGATCCAAAACAAAGCACCAAAAGCAAATATGGTGCTGGGTGAAGGACTCTGTCTCACCTGTCGGAAAAGGTGGAATTATTTGTGACAAGTGTTCATTGGCACGGCAAATCATTCTTGGCTATATTATGCTCGGTGCCAAAATCATTTGGGCTTTTCTTGTGGTTGGTTTAGAAGTGAAAACTCTTAGATCTCTTCTGGTTGTACATAAAAACTCTTGAAGAGTTGGATCTTGAAGGAAAGTGGAGTGTTCAAAAAAGTTGAGCATTAGGTTTGGGAACCATGTAAAGTTTTGGAAGATATTTGTTTCTTCTCCCTTGTTGCCTTTAACGTTGAAGAGGGATTTAAAATTGTGCCTTCAAGTGGAAAGAAAAAGGTTGTGAAGTACTCTCTGGTTGCACAGAGATATAACTAGAGCTAGAAATCCTCAGTTTCGGCTACAGCTGAAGTGGTTTCGCAGGAAGAAAAAATTTGGCTACCATTGAAAACTGATTATGCCTCTAAATAAGACCCGCGAAAAAAGGCATGGATGCTGAAGTGGTTCAGATTCAATCTACTCATCCTATAGATTGTGCACCCGGATAGGCCTAAATGTGAATTAAATTGTTTTTTATTAAAACCAATACAGTATTAGTTGATGATATGTGATTTTTCATAATTTTTCAATAAATTTTTTGCATTTTTTCTTGATGAACAGAATTAAAAAAATCATAAAATATAGGTTAAAACTAAAAAATTCAGATAAAATGATACTAAAAATAGTAAAATTTCCATCAAGATCAATAATGATACCAATACAAATACCACAAAATTTAGGCAAAAGGTAACTACAACTCCGAGGACCCTAAACTTTGTTGCAGTGTCAGCTAATCAAGGAAAAGAAAAACCGAGTCAGAAATCAGTAACTTCCAGAAATTTCAATCAAAATAGCATAAACCTTGAGATTAACACTTTCGTCTCTTGGTAGATTATACAGTTCTACACTCCGAATATATAATAACGGAAACCAGCAAAAAAGTTCAAAAAGAAAGAAGAGAAAACTGTAATCTGTTGTTTACTTCGCATATTCCATGTTCTATAAGCTTATATCAATGTGATGTTGAAGGTGATTCAGTGCCCTCTTCATTTCCAATACCGTCTTCATCAACATGTTGCTCTGACAAGATTTCTTCATCCAAATCTTCATTAGACGGAAACAGTTTTTCGGAACTTGATTCGGTCCCATCAGTAAAATTATTATTGGGATCAGTGGTGTTAACCACGGTTTGCTGCTTGTCCATCATCCCAGACAAAGCCAAACTCGGTGACCACTCAAGAACATCATCAATGATGTTATAAACCCGCTTTTGATACCTGGAAGCAAAGAGTTCCATTTCAGAACAGCGTATTGTTAAAAGATTTCAAAGATGTTTCAGAGGGCAAAAACAGGCACAAGAGCTCCGCACATTTCCAACAGCATGACTAACAAATTTAGAAGGGGTACCCTAGAGGGATGGCATAAAAAATTCGTTTTTTTTTTAACTTTACATGTTCCCATCAACACACTAAGTAGTCACATCTCAAGTGTTAGGTTGAGTTCATTTTTTCCCCTTTGAACAGCAAAGCAGAACCATAGCCGGGGGTCCCCACAAGGGGATTATCAATATTAGAAAAAACTATTATCAAATGATTCAAACATAATGTTTTAACCATATAATGTGTTTTTTTTGTCGCGGGGTTCACGAAAGCTGTAGACAGGAGGAGTTTATTAGGCCATTTGTAGGTGAAGAGGACAGCAAAGACATGTTATCTCAACTAGGATTCATAAATTGGAAGCATCAGACGAAAAAAAATCTTTAAATCCCAGTACTATGGAATTTGCAAGGTCATGCTACACAACGTGATTCAGTCTACCTTCAGCTCTTCATTTCTCCATACTCTAGACCAATAGGAAGAAGCAATTGATTCCAAAAGATTATTCTTTTCAGATCGGGGACAAGGCAGACGGATTAGGTTGTCTGTTGTCGTTGGATTTAGGTAGCTTTTTTTGGTGGCAGAATATCATTTCAAATACCAAAATCTTGGCAGTTGTCTACCAACAGAGGAAAACACAAAGGGGACAGACAAGTGCTAGTTTCATTAAAGTTGGATGGGGGCTGGGTCTGGTTTTGAAGCAGGGTGGAGATCATCCTTGCATAAGTTAAGCCAATAACTACAAAAGTTCAACGGTTGCAGCAAAAAGGTTTCCCTTTTTTTTTTCCTTCACAGCAGGTGGACCTGACAGCATGCAGAGGGAGGACGGTCCGATTTTATGCGATCCCAAAACATAATCAGGGATTGACCAACTTGTTTCTTTAAGCCAAGAGGAGGCTAGTGGGCCTTTAGAAGAACCTGGATTGAGCATGAAATTGCCAAGTCTTTTAGTTATGAAAGAGAGGTCATCGAAGCAGTCCAGGACTTTACCATCAGATAATACCACAAAATGCTGGAGCAAAGTTGAAGGATGTAACAGGCCTAGGATGGGTATATGGCAAGCATAACAGGCAATCTGGGTCTTCTAAGGTTGGATGCAACAGCAAGGCCAGGCCCTTGGGCTGATAGGAGCCCAAAATCAAAAGATAGCACATCCTTAGACTGGCTTTGGTTTTCAACAATAGAGCTGCAAGGTTGATGAGGGGAGGTGAGGAGCAAAGCATGCCCATCAATACAAGGTTGTGCAGGAACAAGGAGATATGGTAAACAGAGGGAGGATACGAGGGAGAACAGAGCGAGGATAAGAAGAGGCACACGGGGAAGGACGAGCAGTGAGATATAAGTATGGAAAAAGGGAACTGGTCAGTTTTCCAGAAGGGGACCTTTTTGTTGGTGATGCATCTAGCAGTCAGAAGTTATCAGACCTAGTGGAGAACCTACCACGGTGCTCGTTAAGGGGCTAGAGGAAGAACCACAGCAGTCCTTTCGTGAACTTACAGAAAATTGAAAGCAGAAAAAACAAGCCTAAACATTAGAGTGGATGCTTATGAGGCTTGAGGGGTGGTGGGAAGTAGTGCTTTTCATTCCGTTTCTTGTTTATCTCCTCGTGTTCCTTTTTCCTTGTACAAGGCAGGTGCCCCCTTGACACTTCTCTGATACTACTAGTAGTACTGACAGAAATGTACATGTACATATCTATGTATATATTTATACACACACGCACACATCGAGTGAATGCAATGTTTCTAAATAATTAAGAATTATCAAGTAACAGCAAAATGTAATTACCCTTCTAAAGTGTGTCAATATCCACTAATTCTCACAAAATATAAACGGGAGAACTGATCCTATATATTGGGTCTGACCAGCTGAACACATGGTACACAAAATTTAAAGACCTGCAATCATAGTGACGGACACCCATTGCACCACAGAGGAGATAGCGAAATTGTGCTAGCAGAAAAGGACAGCAAAATAACAGTTTCGTGGTGTAATTAGCTAAAAAATGGAAAAGTTAAAGAACTGACCTGGCTCTGGCAGCCTCATCAGGTGCATGGTGCCTCAGAAGTAATATAACCAGCACAGCCACAATAGCATAGAAAAGCCTTGCTGTCCACTTGGGTCGCTCCCCCTCCTCTTTCTTGGGCCAGAAACGGAATAGCTCACGGAGTGTTGCTTCCTCTGCAAGTATGTTGGGGAAAAACCATACACTCTTTCCGAGAACAATCCATATAGCACCAAAGATTGTGGCTCTCACTGCAAACAAAGATAAATTGCACTTCTTGACATCACTACTTTAGCAAGTAAAACAAAACAAGTAAGCCTGGTATAAAGAAATGAGAATTGTCCTGGAATATCACAACTCAATTAGAAAGATAAGATAGTCTGGTGTAACAGAGAACCATGCGAACCACACTAGCTACTGCTAAAAACCTAGCTTAAGCATTTTGGAGAATGT
Source organism: Arbutus unedo (assembly GCA_014822125.1). NCBI lineage: Eukaryota > Viridiplantae > Streptophyta > Magnoliopsida > Ericales > Ericaceae > Arbutus > Arbutus unedo. The sequence continues at coordinate 10,863 of JABCMJ010027524.1, read as the reverse complement.
TAGTAGGCTCCTCATTCATTTAAGCTAGTTGGCTATTTGGGCCTCAACAAATCATTTTAGGGCCAACAGGACCTGCGTGTAAATTGGGCCAACACAGGCACGTTGTGCGCACGACACTATCAGGAGGGGGCACGGGATGACACGAATGCTTTAGTGGGTTGGCCTCAGCCAATAAGCTACTTTGGGCATAAGAAATGGCAACAAAGGTCCAGAGCCACTGCTGGCATGCGGAGGACGCTGTAGTAATGTGGTAGAGGAGAACTTTAAAGAGGGGTAGATGCCCCTGGTAGTGCACCTTATGCAACTTTTATGCTGTTGTATAATCCTCTACGAGTTATTATCATGCTTGTTAAAAAAAAAGTTGATATCATGTCGCTGGCTAGCGAAGAAACTTGGCAACACAATAAGGACATCATGCATTTGAGTGGAGATGTCCCACATCAGTTCAGAAGGATAAGTTAGTATGATATAACGAACTAATTGGACAACTGAGAAAGATAAGTTAGTACAGAATATATAGAACTAAGTGCATTGCCACGAGCAACTTGGGTTTAAGCATTTCGGAGCATGTTGGTAGTCTCTTCATTCAACTTACTAGCTCAGTAGGATATTTGGGGCATGCCAGTGGTCAACACACTGCTAACAAGAGTAGGTGTTGATATGAAGAGGAATGATTGAATTACAAAGAAGAGAGGCGGCTACAAAGGAAAAAAATGCATGTATATAGAATATGTTGTTGTGGTGAGTGCTTAGCATTTATGACCTTGTAACGAAGCGTGCAAGAAATTTGCTGAAGGAGAAACTGAAAGTAAACTTATCTGTCATGAATGCCCACCTTGACCAATGCAAAATTGACTGAGATGGGATTATGACTCAATTGGAAATGCACTAGTAGTATATGATGGGAGAATGGAGGCTTTTAATATATCACAATTCACCCTTTTCATTTCTTTGAGGAGCCTACTATTTGGCAGAACTGGAGTTAATAGCATCTGCATTGGTCCATTTAGTGTCCGTGTTTTCTCAGATTTTATCTTACATGAGTCAGTTTGGACAGCCATCATCCAAAAAGTTGCTCCATTGGACTCCCTAAATCCAGTGTTAAGAAACAAAAGTTAGTGTCAGTAGCCAAAAGCATTATAATTTATAACTGTGGTAATTTTCAAATATATACCTATACCTATATCTATATCTGTCTATCTATCTATCTATATCTATAGAGAGAGAGAGAGAGAGAGAGAGAGAGAGAAGGGGATTGGTGGACAATGGTGTAAATTTCCACGGGGAGAGAGAAAATACGAGAGAACTGACAATGAGCATCTGCATTGGTCCATTTAGTGTGCTCAGCATTTATGATTTTTCTGCTTTCATTTTTTACCTCTACATAAATTGAAGTGAGTCGCGTTCTCACTTTACCCATAGCCATTCAAATGGAGCACTTTTTCACTCTCTAACTAACAAACACTTTAAAGACACTAAATTGGGTCCCACTTTTATCTTTTTTTGTCATACAAAACAATTTAACACAGTTTCAGAAAATCCAATGCAGATGCTCTTGAAAAGAATAGAGACACACATGTTAGTGCCAACGTGTCAACTGCCACCACAAATAATCCTCACCAAGTTCACTACAGGAATAGATGAGTGACGAATGCAACCTTTTGATCCTTTTCTGACAATAAAGAAATAAGGAATCGTACTTGTCACCAGTATTCATCACCCAACAAAAGCAATATTGTAAGGGTACAAAGTATTTGAATATAGCAATTGAAATAGACGCAACTGCACTGCGAGACTTACATGAAAGCATGGAAAGTATAAGCAGAAGGATCCCTGCACAAGAGTACAGTATGAGTAGCTTTGCCTGATGGGGATATACAGGAAACAAGCAGATTGCTAGCGTCAACACAGGCCAGAAAAATGACAAAAGGGTTTGCCACAGCGGTCGTCGGTTAACGAAAGTCCAAGCAAAAAAGGCATCATTATCAGAAAAGATTTGATCCTGCAACAAACAGTTAATAAATTATATTCATATTCTAAGGAAAACATGCTCTACAGTACCTTGAGAAAAATAAACAACACGCTGAACATGAATTTAAGATCGTTAATCAGAGAAAAAGGCATCCGTCATTGCTATACCAACCATCCACCAGGAGCATCCCCAAACTACAAATCTTGATGCTGAACCATGGAAAAGTATGTAACAGTATAGTTGCAGACTCCAGAAAATCATTGCACTATCCTAATTAGTAATTAGTTGTATCAGCAAAATTGTGTGCAGAATCTAATCAAGGTACCACACAGAGAAAAAAAAAAACCTCATTAAGAAGCAAAGTTACACAAACAGTTACAATAGAGACACGGGCGACTCCCAGTATTTGTCGGTTGTGGCATTTTACTACACAAATGCTATCAATCGTTTAACAATAACAAACGTCGTGGCTCTTCGCTCAATTTTGCCCGCCACAGTTAAGATCAATCACCTATTTTCCCTAAAGTGACACGTTAAAAGAGAGCTTGATATGCAGATGCAGTTGTTTAAACAAACAGGCATACAAATACATTAGCTTTCACAATTGACCTGGATATTGAAATCACATGATAACCTATTATCAATGCCTTAAATTACATCCTTTCCCTTGTGCAACCAAACAATATTGATTTTTATTAATCGATTTCCCACTCAATTGTGCAATCACTACTTATAAATTTCATTGCTGAAAAAGAGCTTTCCACCATTGCAGTCACGCCAGGTAAAATCAAAGCCACTACAAAAGCAAGTAGACTAATAACTAAACAAGAACACTCTTTAGTCTCTATCTAAAGAGAACAAAGTATGAAAAACGTGATCTAGCGCACAGGGCTCTCACTAGAGCAGGTCTGAGAGGACATGACGTATGCAGCCCAAAGGCAAAGTATATGTATAGAATTAGAATACAAACCAAGGCATGTGGACTCTTTTTAGTGGACAAAGTCAAAGAATTAGATAAACACAATTCAAAGGAACAAAGCCCACGGAGCACGTGGCACCCAAATATACAAACCTGTGGAAAAACTCCTCGGCCAATATAGGAGGTCCAAACCTTGTTTTCAGGGATGGTAATGCATTTAAGTTCTCTTTCAAAAACCAAAAAACAATTGCTTTTGAGTGAGTTCAAGTGACTCAGTGAGACCACCACCTGATATACTGTGGCTTCACCCCTAAATAGAAAGTAGAATACTCTTGGCATAGCAACGAAAGGAAGAATACACATACAGGGAAAATCTCTAAATGTGCAGGCCATGTAGACAATTTTCTCTTGCCCGGACGAACAATTTTCACCACACGATCACATCGCACTAGGAGATTCTTTCTCAGTAGAATATTGCCAATGTCTTCTATCTCTGTATTGCTATCCGATTCTAGTATATCTTTGAGCTCTGGATGCTTTTTCAAAAAGCTAACAAAATCTTTTCCCCTGAAATATTCCACACGTGTCTCTTGTAAGACAGCCCACCTAGATTCCAATTCTTTGTGGTTTCTCACCTTCTCTGCAAACAGCTGAAATACATCCTTCTGGGCAGCTTGTTTCTGAAATATCACATTAAAAGAAAGTCGAATGGAAATCAGAGAGAAAAAAAAGACAAACATTTATTGTCTGTGATCAGAAGGAAGCCAAGATAAATCATTCTCCAGCAAACAGTTCAGATAATGAATAAGTATACATCAGTATCAAACATTAGGAGCTGATAACCACATACAGAGTTGCAATTCATCTCTAGGAGATTTATTCTCAAGTATGCAAAGCAAGAAAACTAGAAGTCTGTTTCATCTGCAAAATGAAATTCACAGAAAAGCGATATTATACATCTGATTAGAATTTTCCAACATCATTAATGCGCTTCATGACATGCCATAATCTTGGTCACTATGATATTGCATTTTCCAATCATCCAGTAGAAGAGGGAGGGAATTACATGAATGAATAACATCTCCAACTTTACAACACAAATTAAGGAGAACTGTATCTTGGGAAATTCAGGACTACAACTAGACCAGAAAATTCTTCAACTGTGGATGGAAATATGCACTACCTTGTAATATAGAACAAAATTTCTAACCACAACCATTGTCGTCGGTCTAAAACCCATTGATCAGCAGCAACTTCCAGGCATGAAAAGAGTTTCCATTATATCTTTCTAGAACATCAAACACGTATTCTCATTTTTCACACAAGGTAAATGCAGAACTGGCAGAGAGATACAAATGAACCAACCAAAAGAATGGATCTAAAAATCAATACAGAATCTCTGAAAGACTCCTTGGCAGAAAAGTGACCAAAAAATAAATAGGTTTCTTGTATCTGAACGGACTCTCAAAGGTACCATATGGGGGACTTTCAAGGAGAATCGCCCCTACTGCAACAAAGGGTTATTTTCCTGAGTCTTCCTAATTTATACTTTCCAAAAACTAAGTACAACCATCATTGGTTAAGATTACACATTTTACTATTTCAAGTACAATTACTGAAAAGATCATTAGCAAAAATGAAGCATCTTTCATTTAAAAAAAGAGACGTACAAAATGCACGCCACCAAAATGGTTTATCTGCCGGCCTTTCTTTACACTATTCCAGTAAAGATTAAAGTCCTAAACAACCTCACAATCATTCACCACAAGGATTTCACCAAATGTGGACCACATGAAGAGCATCCCGATAATGACTTCTCTGCATCATTTGGTCTTCCCAATTCCCCCAACTTAACTTTGAAACAACTATGGCTTTAGGGCCATGTTCAAGAAAGGCCCTATAAATTTGAAGCCTTTACATAAAACTCCCATAGGAAGGCCCCCATCCTAAAAATAAGTCCAACGAAAGATTTAAAAAGAAAAAAGACTTTCTATATAACAACTCACTTTGAAACAACAAATTCTGGTAAAAAAACCAATTTTTTATTTAATAAAGCACATTCTCGCACAACTATTAGAGCTCATTCTTCTATTCTATGACTAGTAGAACCCCATTCCTAAAGCCATTTCAAAATTGAGTCTTTAGACATGTTAGTCAAACTTGAATAAAATAACCTAATTAGAAATTTGCATAAATTACTTGTCCATGTATCTAAGTTCTGCGATTGGGTTTTCCAAGTTTTTGGATGATCATTCGTAGGATACCAAAATCTCCAGAGAAAAGATTGTGAGGCCAGAATTTCAAGAACCTCGTTAAATGAAATCAAAATGAGACTTTTTTGGTATTATGCCAATTCACTAAAATTACGTTACAGGATTCCGAATGCTTAAACAGACGCAATAATTGCCATCATGAATCCAAACAAAAAACGAATTAAGGTCGCTTTGGCGATACCCATTGATTCAAATCATTCCAAATGCCATGAGAAAATATCAGAAACCCTAAAAGGAATATAATAGAAAAGAGAAATGATGATGGAAATTTTCGTTAGAGAGAAGAAAATCCTAACCCTAGGAGGAGTGTCGGTACTGGGATCTCTGTTGCCTCCGTTCTGTAACGCCCCTGAGGATTTCCGTACTCTCTTCTTTTCCGTTCCAGATTTCTTCATCTCTCTCATGACTCCCTCCCCCCTCCCTCTTCCCCCTTACATATATACGCGTGTAGCTGCTTTTTACTGTTTTGCACAGTGCATGATCGGGTCTCGATATTTTTATTTGAGTTGTCGGTAACATCGCTTATTATACTGTTAATAATATACATATAATATATTAATATATATTTTGTCCATTTAGTAGACAATAATTAATATTTTTCTTCTTAAAATACCGACCCCCGTCCTTCCATTAGCTTGATTTTGGGGAAATAAAAATACAATAGTTAGTGCTATAACTTTAAGTTACGTAAAACGAAGCTCTTTTTAACTTAATTTAAGATTATTTTTGTAGCATTTAAATTAACATCGTTTTAATTTGGTTTAAAATAATTTCACAATATTTTGAGTGGTACATTTATGTAAAGTTTATCGGACAATCACAACCACTTCATAAGAGCACTATTATGTTGTAAATAAACAATTAAACAGTATAGTTTTCCAAAATAAATGGTTTTCTTTTTTTTTAACATTTTTTAAAATCTCGCTCTATACTTTTTCGAAACGAAAAGTATATAAAAAACAAAAAGTTGTCGGCAAAAGTCTCCAAAATCACTAAAGATGTTTTTTCAAAAGATAATTTTACATCATTCCACTTTTTTTCTATTTTATGTTTTTTCAATTTTTTCCGTTGAGATAAATTAATAAATTTAAAAAATTTAATAAAAAATGATACGAACAATTATGAAATATCAATTAATATTGGATGTCTTTAAAAAAAATTGACATAGTCAAACTTGCCATTATAATTTATTAGAGGGACGAGACACCTTGACTCTTTTTTTTATTAGAGATGTAAGTGAACCTAAAAAAACAATCAAAAAAATTGTGTTCGATTTGTTTGAGACATAACTTGATCGGTTTTAGTTTTTGCGATTTGGTCTGAAACATAATTGGGTTGGTTTTGATTTTTCTCTTCTTTTTATATGACACTAACCGAACTAAACTGACCAATGTTTACGTGTGGGTGGATGGGAATTTGTGAAAACATCAATTGTGCCTAAAACATGAGTAAGTCCAAAAAAAAAAATAATAAATGAATAAATATTTTTTAAAACTCAAAATATTAATATTTTTTGGGCACAAAATCAAGTCCACGCCAAAATTTATTCGGAATCGATTTTTGTAATTTTTATCTCGAATCGATCAATTTTGAAATTTTACATGAAGAAACAAACAAAAATCGAACCGAACTGAATTTATTTCTGTTTTAAACAAAATCGAACCAATACCAATCGGAAACCGAATTTCTAGTCAATTTGATTTGGACCAATTTTTCGTTTGGATAGTTTTTTTGTCCTTATTAAAAAATATTTTGTAATTTTTTGTTTTGCCCTTAATTTTTTGCAAATTATTGGTTCCTCTCGACAAAAAATTCTAGAAAGGTAAAAATTATGAAATAAATTTGAAAAAAAAAGAAAAGATAAATGATCTAAAAAAATCTGTTGTTTTGAGTCAAATCTAATAGATATCGACTGATTTAGTGAGTGGACTAACCGAAAACTAAAAATTTTAGTAGATTTTTTTAACCGATTCAAATTGGTTGCTTTTTTCACCCCTACGAATGATACTTAAAAAATGTTAAAACATCCAATTTCATTACATTTATGATTTTCCATCCTTTATGATTTTTAGAAATTATAACATTTTGTATAAAAACATATAACATTATACCTAAGCTTTCATGGAGGAATTTTTGAAAGCTTTATGTTAGAGATAGCAACGGCTTCAATTTAGTTCAAAACACATACGTTTTTTAGATAATTTATCTTTTCTTAATTTTTTTCAAATTTAGTTTATAATTTTTTATTTTTTTAAAATCTCTCATCGAGACGAACCAATAATATGCAAAAAGTTAAGAGCAAAACAAAAACAATTGTAAAATATCTTTTAATAAGGACAAAAAAAATTCAAACGAAAATTGGTTCAAATCAAATTGACTAGACTATTTAATTTTTGGTCGATCCACGTATCAAATCGGTCGGTATCAGTTCAATTTTGTTCAAAACAGACAGAATTGTCAAATTATTTAACTTTTCTTAATTTTTTTCAAATTTAGTTCATAAATTTTTAAGTTTTTAAAATTGCTTGTCGAGGCGAACAAATAATCTGTAAAAAACTGAGAGCAAAACAAAAAAATTACAAAATATCTTCAAATACGGACAAACAAATAATTGAAAAAGAAAATTTAATCCAAATCGATTTTTTTAAAAACTATTCTTCGTCTAGTCCAAATAATAATTTATTAAAAAATAATCATTCTCACTTTTGTGCATAATATTTCAAAAAAATTGTACCCATTTAAGAGCTAACTGCAAATTTTAACTTGGCACAAAAAATTTTAAAAAATTTGCACCGTTACTCTATATTTTTAATTTTTAATTTATGTCTTTTTTTGAAAAAAATTAAACTTCAACAAGTTCTGAAGTTAAATTTCCAAGCTCCCATTTGATACTCCTGTTCGTGAGAACATACAGAGGGAGAGAGAAAAGATAGAGAGAGAAAAAAAGACAAGTGGTGAGAGAGAATAAGTCAGTGGGTCCCAGTGTCATGTCTGCGAAGAGGAATTGTGAGAGAGAGAGAGGTGGGTGGGTCATCATTGTCAGATCGGTCTATTCTTGCCATCAGTACGCGTAGCGAATTCCCAAACAAAATATGGTTGACGATACTCCGTGAATTTTGCTTCTGATTTCGAATGGTTCTTCTTCATCATCAGCAGTTTCTCTCTCTTCAGTTGCGCCCAATGTCAGTTCCTCCTTTCTCTCTCATAAGCAAGCTTAGGATTCCTGTCTCCCGTTTTGGATTGGTGGGTGGAGATGTTGAAGTCGGGAAAAGGGGACGGTTCAATTTCGACTTACGGCGTGCATTGGAGAGAGAATCGGAGTTCGAGGTAGACCCAGATAAGGCTCGAGAAGCCCTGCAAAAGCTCGACCAACAGTTTGAATCTCTCTCACAGAAACAAGTCGACTCGCGTCAATCGGAGTACAAGGTAGACCCAGATAAGGCTCGAGAAGCCCTGCGAAAGCTTGACCAACAGTTTGAATCTCTCTCCCAGAAACAAGCCGACCCATGTCCAAAGATAAGTGGTAAGGATCCCCCTCTCTGTATGTATATATCTATGTTTCTATATTACACGTATATACTTACTAAGCACATACGCTACACCCTTCTTTTTTCAAATAACACAAAAAACTGCGTGAACACTAATATTTATCTCTCCTTTTTTTATTCAAAACCTTCAAAACTTCCTTGGGCTCAAACTTTCTAACTTTAGAGAGAGAATCAGAGTTCGAGGTAGACCCAGATAAGGCCCAAGAAGCCCTGCGAATGCTCGACCAACAGCTTGAATCTTTCTCATAGAAACAAGTCGACCCACGTCCAAAGATGAGTGGTAATGATCTCTTTCTCCCTCTCTTTTATCTCTGTATATGTATCTATCTGTATTAGGGGTGTATTAGGTTTGTAATTATTATGGGATTAAGTTCTCTGAGGGGTAATAAGCCCAACTATTCGGCCTAAACCCACATCACTACATACTCACACCACATAACCAACCCATGGGTTTGTGGGTATGAATAGACAGTTTTGCCCTAACTTGATTGTTCAGATGAAAGACAACCCACATTCTTTAGGGGCACTTTCGTCATTCAATGTCATTTCTCTCTCATTTAATAACTTTTGTCATTCAATGTTATTTCTCTCTCCTTTAATATGTTCCACATGCACTTTAAATAATTTATTCTAAACGGATTGAACTAAATCAAGTTTTGCGGGGTCTCGTAATCCAATAATTCAATAATAACGTCAAACCCAATACGCACTATTATGTATACTCCATCCGTTCTATTTTCATAGTCCATTATTCCAATTTGGGACTTCCAAAATTAAAGTACACTTTTCAAAACTTGATTAAATTTTCTTTTTGCCCATTTGTTTAAATAAAATTTGTATTATATACATCAATCAAACTTTGTGGAAAATACCCATTGAAATTCTACTTCAAGGGCATATTTGGAAAAAAAAATACTTTTTGTAACAATTATTATGTTCTCCTAAAAGATTAAAATCTCAAAGAAGAACTATGAATTTGGGACAGAGGGAGTATTTATCTATATATATACTTAATACGTACGCACACGATACTCTATTCTCTTTTTTTCTTTCTAAATAGCACTAAAATTTGCATGCACACTAATATGTATACTCTAGCTTTTTTGGGTCAAAAGACTCAAAACCTTCACACTTCTCTCACCTTGAAACATACTACTTTTATATAATTTTTATATTTCATTTTGAATAGTAACCAATAAGAGATTTTTGTGCATCGTGCATAGTACGGATACCACACTTGTGTAGGTAATGCACGCGTATGAGTTTTTTTTTTGACAAATGTAGGTGTATGTAGCTATGTAATCATCTTTGATTTATGTAGACGCTTGAGTGGAAAAAAATATGACCATAATATGTAAATCCACAAGTCAATCTTGCTTATTTGGGAAGAAATTGGTGAAGTATATTGCTGGTTAGGGAGACTAATACTAACTTGAAGTGAAAACACCTATTGAAGCATTTTGAAACTGGATGCTAAAATGGGGTGCAGAAATTTACGTGTTGGCTATTGCAAGAAACTGAGATGTGGCCGTACTTCACTAGATTGAAAAACTAGATATGTCCAGAAGTCCAAATCATATGTCGCTAGGGACTTTGATATTGAAACAATGACTTCAATTTATGGTACAAAACATTGTGTTTGACCCAGAGAATTCAAAGTAAAATGACACAAGAAGGTTTTGTGACGATGTTTTTCAGTACTGGCAGTCGAGAACTAATAGATTGACACATACAAAAGTGCACATGCATTGTGAGTGTATGTGTGTATAAGAGAGAGAGAGAGACATTATTTCATATATGATGAGCAAGATTTTCACTTATTTGTCTGTGGCGTCATATTGGTTATATGCACAATGTTGGTTGATGATATGAAATAATAATGTGTGGAATGAAGTCAATCTGTTATGAACTTATGATGATGGAAGATAATAAAACTAACCTTGTGACCAACCTGAAAATGTTAGCATGTGTTTTATGCTAGATTTTTCATAATTTGTTTCTCTTAGAGATGGGTGTACGGGTTAGATTATGCACACCTATACTAATCCCGAGGTTTTGAAGTTGAAAACCAGTGAGACCTCCAGTTGTTTAAAGGGTTTTTTTGGGGCTAAATGCGGGAGTTGAACCTACAAGCTTGACTTGAGGGGTGTA
>JABCMJ010027519.1:0-14810 GCA_014822125.1 Arbutus unedo | reverse complement strand
GAGAGTGAGAGTGAGAGAAGGCTTTGTTCTTCTAAATAGTGTGTGTAGTGAGATGGATGTGCTTACTAATAAACTTTTGATGGCTAACTAGTGCGGTTATTCTGGTTGGTGAGAGACCTTGCACTCAGTAGGAGGTCGGTTGTTAAGTTCTTTCTCTTCACATGGAGGCTTTCTCTCTTTAGAATTGTGTTTGTGATTGTTGGGCTTGTTTGAATTTGTTAATGTAGTCGAGATGTCTAGTTTGATGTAGATCTTAGCATACTTGTATATTACCACTTGCCAAGTGGTAACAATTTAATATTTTTATGAAGTTTAATGGTCGATTGCAACATTCAGAAAGTATTAAGAGTAGGGAATACGTCTGGTCTTTGCAAGAAAAGTTGCCTCTTTTTCTTGCATTTCATTCATATTGTGATGGTTGTCTTTCAGTAATCATTATAACCCTCGAAATTGGTCTGCTTGTATTTATTTTGGTTAAGCTGGCCCTCTGGGTTTTATGAAGTACTCAAGCTTCCTCTCAACTAGAATGTCATCATCTTATACTAAATCATGTCTTTCAAAAGATTGTAATTTTCTAACCACGTTGTGAAAATGACATGTTTTTTGTTAGTTAACCACAGATTCATTTTTTATTTTTCCTTGCAAAATCATTTATTGAGGTGGGTGTTTTCCTTGTACAGGTGACTGCATTTTACAGTACTGGAACCATGGGGCAGCACTTAAGCCTTGCAAGTGCCCAATGTGCTCTCGTCTAATTACCAAGTTGATACCAGAGGCATCGTTTGCTCACTGCCAAGATGTTGAGGTTCTGCAAAATGTTCTGACATACAACCGTATTTTTGTTGGAGGCACACATGGCCTCATTCTGGTGTGTAGGACATATCCATTTCTTCAACAAGATAACTAGTGTGTGCTAGGTCCTTTGCTTCTACTTTTACTTTTGAACTCAGCTCTTTATGCCTTTTTTGGACAGAAAGTTCGTGAGTTGCCATTTCTCATCAAGAGAATATTTCGCGAGATGATGGATCCTGATGCGGCTAATAATCACCTTTTCAAAGTGCGCCTTTTTGCAGTTAAGTTCATCCAGCAGTTACAGAACTGTTGAGTACGGCATTAGTAGGATACCCAAATAAATGCACTTTTCATTGAGTTTGAGTGTTTGTGCATGTCACTCACTCACGTGTGTCGCATATACTTTACACATGTGCACCTCCACTCGGGGTTTTCTTACACCACTCTAAGTGGGTTTCTCCCTCACTAAGAGTCACACTTGGCACATTCCAAGTACACTCCCACTCCCAAGGGCACTGCTCAAATGACTAACGAGGCCTTCTCTTTTATAGCCATCCACGTCCTCAATGAACGGCTAGGATCGTCTTCATCTAATGGGTCTTATTTTTCTTGTAGAATCTTCCAAGAGAATATTGTCTTCTCCATCTCTCCACAATACTATAGACTCTTCACACAAGTCTAGCACGCTGTGGAGTCTTGCTCCACTTTCTGGAATCTTCCAAAACATTCTGGACCCCTAGGAACTCTTCGGAAATCTCTATGCTCTCATCACATTCTTGAACCTTCCAGAATATTCTAAACTTTCTGGAAGGTTCTATATATTTTTAGAATGTTCTAGAATGCTCTCCAATTTTCCAAAAAGTTCCCCACTGTTCCACAATCCTCTAGCACTCTTGGGAAATTCCAGACTTCTCTAGCATCTCTTCTGTATTTCGGATGATTCTAGGGCCATAGAGAGTTATGCGGTGACTCTCAACAAAATTAGTTTTATTTGCTTTTCAATCTTATTGAATTGCACTACAACAAATTAGTAGCAGTCCTCCTGTAACTCTACTGAATTAATGCGTGGATTCTTTTTTAGTGGTTTTTATGTTTAAAGTTCTATGTATGGTGTCAAAAAGGATATTTAAGTAGCAAGATCCAACCCTAGCATAAAAAGCCATTCAGTGGGATAGGACTATATGTGCACTTTAGGCACAAGTTGTCACATTCCCTTTCTGTCAATGAACAGACCTGAACATAGCGTAGGATTCTCTACGGTCGGTTTGTGCTTCTTACTTTGCGATTCCAACCACTTCTAAATGCGTTTGGCAGGTATGATACTGTATCATCGCTACATCTGTTGCCTGACATAAACTGCTCTGCCATGCACCAATAGTCCTATTCATTATTGACTTCAAGGCTTCGTTTTGTCAGGCCAATTTTGATTGTTGTTTTTGCTTGCAGATATTGCTGGGTACCCTCTACTCTGTCTGTCGCTTCGATTTCCTCCCAACAGGTGAACCTCAGATCTCAAACTCTTTAACATGCCCATTTCTAGTGAACACAGGGTTTAAGAAAAGATCAATAGATATTAACACACTACAGTGCTTGAACCAAATTCTAAGTTGCAAGACCTTGATTTTGTTTATATCATCACACATTGGAGGAAATCCCCAGTTGTGTGTTCAAGATAATTTTCTGAATCTTTTAACTTAAAACCTCCAAGATGGGCTCCACAATACTTGCCAAAGGAAAAGGATGGGTTGTTCACATGCGGGTGCTATTTAGTTGAATGGGTACTTTTTTCCCCCTTTTCTTTTTAGCGTCACTATTTTCTCTTGTTTGGGTCCAAACGCGACAATGTGCTAAATAAGGTAACTCTCCCTATCCATGACCCTAAGCAACCCTGCTGAAAAGGTCAAAGTAGATGTCCAAGTCGCCAACAGGAACACGATTATGTATGCTAGCAGGCGCCTTTATTGTGTTTTTAATATCTGTTTCCTATGCATCATTGTTCTGCCATCATGCTTTAACAGATGGCTTTTGTTGTGTAGGGCGTATGGATGCCATCAACTTTTTTGACAACTTTGCTATTGCTCTGGTCCTCATCCTGTATATGATTGGCCTCTACCACCGATGGAGGCAACAGCGACTTGTGAGGCAATTGGCTGTTGCTCAACCTTGAAACACCTCGAGTATCCCAACACCTCCGTGCTATGTCCCTAGGGTTCAAAGACGACAGTGATCTCTTCCTTTATGAGATTGTTCAATGAAGTCCTCGTAAGTTCTGAATATAGCCAATAATCTGAAACAAGTTGCATTCAAATTGATGATGATGCTGATGTTGTCGTAATCAGTCACTGGGAGGATTTGTTTATTTTTGATATTTCTGCCTCTTTGTTTGCTCTTGAAGAAAGAAATAGAAATTTTGTATGAGTCCTTACTGCGACTAGGGTTGCGAGACAACTGACCCCATTACGACCACAATACTCTTGAAAGATGATGAAAACCGGAAGAGGAAAAAGGAAGTCCATGTAAATTTTGTACAGATATCCTTTGTATGTGTTGTTATTAACTAAACATTGCCTTTTGTGACGCTGGCTATAAACAGCTTCTTGTTTAATTCTGTGTTTGTTTGTTTGTTCATTTCCTCTTCCTTTTCATTTGTCCTAAATTGAGGTAATCCCTTCAAGGGGCTTGATTTGGCCTTTTCGGCATATCGATATGATTGAGAATTTCTACTTCTGGGAATTTCAGGTTTTCCTTTTCCCTGTCCATTCCCCTTCCAACTATTGCGAGAAAAAAAAAACTGGTTTTTCCTACCTATATGGCAAAATGGTAGAATTGTAAGTGTATTTTTTTATATAAAACATATTGATAAGTTACTCTAGGTATGTATCAGAGGTACTATAAAACAGTTTGAACCTTGAAGTTGTAGAGAAAAGCAAAACTAATCGGTAGATGCAGGGGATGAATGGGACCTTTCATATATGTTTGAATTTTGAATATGTAGATGAAGGTTTGAATTTCGAATATATAGAGAGGAAGGTTTGAATTTTGAATTTGTAGATTAGGAAGAAAAGTAGTCACGTTTCCATAACAGTGCTATACACATTTAAGGTTGTGTTTGTTTGGGTGTTTTTGAATTTTTTTGAGAGTAATATTTTTGAATTTTATTTGAGAAATAATTTCACAAATATTGTTTGGTTTGTTTATCAATAATTGACTAACATTAAAAAAACATTTCGAGATTAACTACGAATTTATTTTGTGAGCTTTGCGTGTGTATTAAACAAATCTAAACACATTTATTTTTAAATCTGTGCATTTTAACTACTGATGCATGTGTGCAGAGACTTTCTTATGTTTCCAATATGCAAAAAAAAAAAACTAATGCTAAGAACATACATGTTCTGAACACATCGAAATCATTAGATACACATGAACACATTTGTATCCTCATATATCCCGATGTTTTTTTGGACTTGCGAAAGAATTTTCAAGATGCAAAAGAAAGAGAAGCTGAATCCAAGCACTAAAAAGAGGCCTTTATTCCATTCAATCAGTTTAAACACTATTTACATCTTCCATTAGAACTACGCATATGTCACAATATAGCATAAACAGAAGCATTTTCATCCATATACAGACAGACACCTACAGTACCATTTATTTACACATTAAAGTAAATCAGCATAACTAAAATGTACAAGAGGGACCTAAAAAGATAACCTATCCCACCATCACATCATCTTCTCAACCAAATCACCATACCATGGTCCATGAACACTGCAGGACACAACAGCTGCTACCAACACCACAGTAGCAGATTCCACCACCTCATCAAGTAAAGCGGCGGCTCCTACCTGGCGGAGGGTGACTTCCGCCACCGCTCTTCCGCCTGGCCCACTTCCCCCAAGTACCACTCCTCTGACAGCTGAATAAACCGCACGGGACACCTTAGTAAACACTGGGTCCCCATCTTGCAAGCTTTTTGTTAAAAACCGTGCCATGATGTTTTTCCGCGACTGAATTTTTGTGGTATCACCGGGGTTGTCGCGCTCTGCAAATTTACCGAGTGTTTCGATGATTTCGTTGATACCCACATCCTCAGAAGATTGCAGAAGCTCGGAAAGCTGTTTTACGCAGCTCAATACCATTGTTTCCATGTCTGTTGGGTTGCGAACCATCAGCTCACTGAGGAGAGTTTGACGCAGAACTAGAACACTGCATAGTTTAATTGAAAGAGAGAGAATGCATCAAGGAGACGATGAAATGGCCAGAAAAGAAACATATTGGATCGAAAACCCAGTGTGTAAAACTATATTTCAATGTCTCTCCACTTGAAACTTCAACCAAAGAACAGATTATCACGCGAAATAAAATCATCAAGATATCCTTAGTCACAAAGGAACTGAAATTACAAGCAAGAGGAAGTGTCCTAATAAGTAATAATCCCTCCCTTGAAACTAAGACCATAGCAAACAATTTGAACTCATCAGAAACTAAATCATACCTTTGCTAATTTAAAAAAATTGAGAGAGAGAGAGAGAGAGAGAGAGACTTCATTTACCTTGTAGAAATCACAATAATCTTCTGAAGTTGGGCCTGTACACCCCTAAGCCTAGTGAGATTTAGCTTCAAAGTTTCAGGCAAAGCTTCTTGTGTTAGACCAGATACCCCACTAACTAATTTCAACAAGCCGAGCCTCACTACCAAATCAACCTTCTCTCCCTTGCATTCCGGATATTTGTTATCTGGTCCTACAACACAAGAATAAGTAACAGTGTTAGAAGCAACTCACATTTTGAACCAACTAGTTTGTTCCGCGGCAACACTTGATAACATTTAATTTCTAAGGATGGATAATATATCCCAAGGGAGTTCAAAATTTAAACCTGTCGTATTTCTGGAGTTTTTGCTGGAAGAAGGGTCTGAAAAACTTCCACTAACTTTGCCTACACCAGTTCTGAGGGTGGTGGAAGGAAAAAGCCTCTGAGTCAAACTCTCATTGCTCATCGTCAATTCCAAGAGAGCATTTGTGTGTTCAAGCCATTCCTGATCTTTGCTTTCCCACACAGATGAAAGCCACATCTTTGTCAAGGGCAGAGCAGTTGAAGCATCAGAGGGAGAACCATAACGATTCGCAAAAGCATTTTTCAGGTAATCCAAACCAGCAGGCCCCTTAAGAAGTGGTTCCATAATTTTTATACGTGCTTTGCTGATTTCTTGCTTCAGTGCCTGCTTGGGAAAAATAAGTACTAGGAAATGAAGTCTCGTAGGGGTACCTCAGTCAGTTACAGATCATTACAAGGTTCATCAAAGGAAGAAAATGTCCAGAAAAACTAGTAACCACCACAAGCTTTCTGACAGAAGACACCTCAGGGACCAATAGGAGAGATCAGATAAAATGCTGAACAACTGCAAAACTACCCCTAAGTTATTGGTTGGAGTACCACGTAAAAATATCACATGGTATTCCGGGAGAGCACTGAATAAGTGGCTGGCGGTGGCCACATGCTCGTCAACATGAAAAAGATTTGGACTCACACGGTCAGTGTCTCACAGCCTTAGATGCCACATATATGCACTACATAGTTGCAGCATTAAATCCAGAGATGCAGTAGAACAAAATGTAAAGAATAGGACGACAGGACAAACACCTGTATTTGCTCCAAGATAAAGCGCAAACCCTTGAGCAATGCAACAACATGCGAATGGTTCGACCCATTTCCACCCTGACAAATTTCAGCCAGCTCCTTCAGCATCTTTAGGTGAGCAACCTTCAGCTCATCTTCACTAGCTGGAGCAGAAAGCTTTTGCAAAGTGACCAATAAGAACTCCAGAATCTTTCCAAGAAAATCCATGTCTAGCTGACCCGAATTCAGCACCTGAGGAAGAAAGAAAGAATAACTCGTGTTTTATTGTATACTCCAAAAATAAAAAATGAATCTCCACAGAAAAAATAGAAAGAATCATCGAGTATGCTACCCGAGAGAGAATGTCCAGATCAATTGCTTCAAAAATATCTTCTTTCCAGCTCTTGGGTACCATCTCACAGATTTCATCCCTCACCTCCCTCATTAGATCAACAATACGGTCATACTTAGGCTCATCCTGTTTCATAGAATCTGTTATTCCATCCCAGAAAGCCTTTTCCATCGTCTCTTTTATCTTTGCCTGCGAGTCAAGAAAGAGCAATCAAGTTATACAACATTGTTGACTTATGATGCAGGTGTAAACTAAAACTTTGTGTTGGCTTTACAACACCAGTTCAACAACCGAGACTTTTTTTTTTTTACTATTTATCAAACTCAAAGGTATTCCCAATTTGCAGGGAAGGGCAACTTCCATATGCAATGTCACTATACTTCATTGGTAATGCACAAAAGAGAACAGTATCTTTAAAGGCATCATAAGAAAGCAGTAACAGGTAAACCCTTTATCCTCCTACCATGAAGGATATGACAACACACCTCCTTTTCATGCTTATTTTCTTATCTTTATGTTTTTCTGAAGGAAAACAAAATCACAACTATGCACTGACCTTCATACTGCTTTGGTCTTCAAAAGTGACATTCACATTATCTGCAAATGTATGATGTTGCTCGTGTAGAATTTCGTTCACAATAAGCTCATTCTCCATAGAGAACTTCTCAGCAGGACTATGTAGTTGACTGTCCAAACTGCCGGTAGAAGCAGATGAACCAACTTCTTTAGAAGAAGAAACAGAGTTGTCTCTAAATAAGGAGCGAACCACTGAGCTTGGCCTCTTATTAATCTCCACTGTATCAACCTTTTCATCTGGCGTAGAAACAGAAGGGCTAGGTAGGGAACTAGGTAGGCTTATAATGTGCGTTGGGGACCCTACTGGATCTCCGTTCCCCATTGCTTGAAAATACTTCATTCTTGTGTCAGAGAGAGCAAACTCCATGCAATCAATTCCAGCAGTCCCGCTGAGATGTTGTACTTTCTCCCTCAAAAGTTTCTGGTCATCAGTTACCTGCATTGATAATAGTAACAAAATTCACTCTTAGGCTGCCAGGATACAGCGTCGGATGAACCATCCAAAAGTAGCCACCTTATGCAGATACTGTCAGTGGCTAGCCCAATCCAATCTACCTCTCCCAGCACCCAACCCAATAACTAATCAAAGTGATGGATCTAAAATACCCTACTAGACTGCTACAATCCTCTTTGGAGCAAAAAAGATACTTGATATCAAACAAATACGGATACAAATTGCAATACACTTGCAAGAATGATCTTTTTAACAATTAAAAATTGTGTGGTCTGGACAATGGGAAGGATTTCAAAGGGACTCTTCAAGCACCAAAATTCGTGAAAAACTTAATCAATGGGAATTATGATCATTATTTTGAAAAAGCATATTACCAAACAAAATACCTGTTTCTGAACAGCTTTCATGTCATGAGTAAGAACACCATTATATCCGTCTTGAGTCATCTTGCAAGTCTGCATCATAGATACTTCAAGCTGACAAGCAGCTCTCACCAAATCCTCCTCCAAGGACTCCGCATCTTTAACCTTCCACACGACAAAGCTATTCAAGTAGGAGCACCATGCTGCATCAAAAGCTGCAAGCTGAGACCTAAAAGTCAAGCGTTTTGCCTGTGTGCACTCGGACTCTTCTTTGGAACCTTCTATGGGCCCACCCAGTATAACCCTTATTACTAATTCAAACTCGCGGACAAACTTTTCAGCAGCCTGGGCCAGAACAAATTCCCTTTCTCCTCGTCCACTGAAAACTGCATCCGGTTGGCCCAATATCATATAAGCACATAGCACGATTCTCACTTGGTACCTTGACAATTTGACAGGAGACCTTGTAACTTCTCTCATGGACCCTGATCTCTTGACACCTTTGCTTGGAGTAGATTTCCTGGGGGAACGCCTTTTGTTTGGGGAAGCAACTCGTTTAAGAAGATGGTCAATGTCATCCCAAGTGGAAGGATTATCGCAACCAGAATCTGGCTTTGAAAGTTTATAGCGAATCTCAAGACGGTCGAGTAAAGCTTTTACGCTTTCAAGGGTAGCTGGTGATTCAATCAAAAGTGCAAGCTGCTCAAAAGGCATTGATTTCACACCTCTCTCGTTTATATTCAAAGCATCATAAGCTTTTGCCAAGGTGAAGGTAGTCTTGTTTAGCTTAACAAACCTTCTCCAGCACCTACAAATGGAGAATAGTGTTCAAGCAAAAGCATGCATCCACGGAAAATCAGACTACTTTTAAAAAAGAATTTAACAACAAACTAAAATCCCAAAAGACAAATAGGTGGGGAATTTGGAATTGAAAATGTTCTGCCACAGGAGAAGAATTTAAAAAAACAGTTTCCCCTTCCGAAACAATAGGCCCTGCGGAATTGATTTCAGATGTTATCCCTTGAAACCGGGTTGGATACCATTTCCCTTATACACAGAAAGACATACCTTACCTATTGTTTAACACCAAAAAAAAGCAACCTCTCAAAACACAGAAAGTTCCCCCAAGTCATTAACAATGTAGCAGTTAGGGGCCAGAGACATTTTATGTGACTTGATCAGGTAGGAATGCCGTCTCGACAACGAATCATAATGATTCAATGAGTGGAAAGAAATAAGAAAAACCAGAACACGATTAACTTTCTTTTATATCATGTACCTTGCTAACATTCCAGAGAGAAATTCAGCCTGCGTTTGCATCTTATTCCAATTAGAAATGTTTTGAGGCCGTCCTCTCTGACTCAGATATTCTTCTCTTTGCCTCTTTGCCTATTTAACATCAAACTCCACAAATCAGAAACATCAAAAGAACCACCACAAGAGGATCGCCACGTAGAATACAGTGATAAAATTTTGGTGTAGTAATAAAGTACTTTACCCTCTGCAGTCTGTCTTCTAACTTGTCTTTAATTTTTCTCCTCTCAATTTCTCGCTGGTAGGATACAGACTTGGAAACTTTGCGCACTTGCAGAATCCTAGCACGCGCTCTCTTCTTCTCTGCCTCCAGCAACCCCAATCGCTTCTTCTCAGCAGCTGCACGCTTTTGGAGAATAGCAGCATGCACGCGCTCCTTGTACTTGCTCTCTCTAGCCATCAGGCGTAACAGTGATTCAGATGTCCTCTCCTTTAGAGAATCCCTGCGTTGCCTGTATGCCTTAAGAATCAGCATTCTATTTGCTTCTGCCTGCTGAACCCTTGACTCCACTCTTGTACCTAGCTCTGCGCATTCCTTCCGATAACGCATTTCTACTCCTGTTTTGGCAGCTTGACGCAACTCATCCAACTTAGCTAGGCGCGTCTGAGCTTTTTCTAGAATGCTTAACCTGTTTGACAAAACAATAAACGTGTGACCTCGATGTATGGTCAATTACCAATACCACAAGAAGCCTAGTTCATCTTGGTCTTAAATTCAAAGTCACAACCTATTGGAAAGTGGATGAGGAAGGAGCTCTTAAATTCACCATTGCATTCCAAAGGAAAAGAAGGTACGAGAACCATGCAGAGATTTTGAACAGAACTTCACGTGAAATAGAAGGATTGATGAGTAGAAAAAGGGCACGTGAAACACTCTACAATATTGAAGAGACTACAACACAACCAAGCGTACAAGTTACACTACATAAGTGAGAGAAACAACACACAACAGAAATATGTTAAGCAGTACTATGGCTGCACGCTAAAGAAACAAAACTTATGTCTATTGTCATTTCCTCACTGCATGGAAGGCGTTAACTGAGAATGCTTAGCATGAAGGGAATTATTGCGATAGTAGCCGAACGAACAAATTTTCTCTTTTGCAAATTTACAGGAACACCATATCTCCATATCTCTTAGTTCGAGTTTGAGCTCTTGTAAATAAAAAAAAAAAAAGAAGAGGAAATTGGCCATTTGTGACAAAACATTGCAATATGTTGCTTTGGCACAAACGAACATGATATCCCTCCGAAACTAACGGGCAATGGTTAGTATTCAAAGTTTGAAAAGAAGCGATAGTAATTGCTGTAGACAGTGAGTAGCATGTGCAACACCATTCTCAGGTAGAGAGGAAAACATACTGCTAAAAGTTGACCAAATAGAATTGTTTCAACCAAACAGGGATATTGTGGGTCTAGGCCCATGCCATGATAATAACAAAGCCTTTCAAAACCTGTACCCTAAGCAAGTGAGTTTTTAAAAGAAACCTAAACAAGATTTCCAATATCCTAAGTGTTAAAGCATTCAACTAAAAATCAATTGGCACTGAGTGGATAGGGCTCCCAAACTCGTATGCTAACTTTGGAAGTAACAAATAATCGAAGTGGCACAAACTACATTCTCCTGCATATGCAACCCTTCACTCGCACGTAGAGAGCTAAACAAAGTACCCATAACATATAGATCACAAAGAAACAAGAACCAAGGCCTTAAGGCACAACCAAAAGGGCAATCAATCAAGGCAATCTCGTCCAAAGCCTCAGAAAGCCTTGCTCAGATGCTAGTTAAGCATTCAACTCAAAATCAATTGACAATGAGTGGAGGGGCTGTCCAGGCTCATGTACTACGGCACTTCCACTAGTTTTGGAGGTAACAAGTAATCAATATAGACAAATTGTATCACTAACCGAGAGTTCCAAGACCAGCAAATTCAAGGAACAAGTAGCTACTAAGTAGAGCTTTGGCCACTTTAGCATCACTGAATTTTGTTGATAATTGCTTATTGGTCCATCATACAACTTAAATATACCTTTTCTGCTCAGCAGCTTGGAGCTTTGCTTCAAGGCGCTGACCAAGGTCTTCCTCATGGGATGAAGATTGTGAAGGGCTTCTTGGTTTTGGGCGAGCCTTACTTGACAAGCTCTCGTAGAATTTCTGCATCCAATAAGACAAAATAAGAAAATATTGGATGAATTGCATTTGGCCGAACTTAAAATCTTGGAGGATTTGAATTGAAGACGGTTAGGGGGAAAAACCTTTCTACAAAAAAACACTACAGAAACTAGTTATACATGGCCAAGTGGCCAACTGAAGGACTACTCTGCAATAGGAAAACTACGTCAAAGTTAAAACCACTAGAATTATGGTTCTCATAATCATAATATCAACAAAAGACAGAATTCTATGTGCAAGTGAACACTAAGAATCCATCAACGTATCTGAACACCATCCTCTATTCCTCTCCCTCCCGGGAAAATTAATACACTTTCAGCAATAGAAAGACGGGCATAACCTCAAAAGGACAAACTAAAAGAGGAAAGCGTGCAAACAAAAACAGATTTAAAGCTCTAATAATACTCATACTCAGTAAGAATCCATCAACGTATCTGAACACCATCCTCTCCCTCCCGGGAAATTAATACACTTTCAGCAACAGAAAGAAGGGCCTAACCTCAAAAGGACAAACTAAAAGAGGAAAGCATGCAAAAAAATCAGATTTAACGCTCTAATAATACTCAAACTCAGTTGTTTTGTGTGCCTATGAACCCTTATATTCATGACGGAATAAGTGTCAGACAACAAATGTAAAATGTATTCAGGACAAAAAAAGAGTCTAGATTTTGCTTGTCTATAATTCGTAAAAACAAAATGAGTGGTTCAACTTCGTGTGTTCTTGTGAATACTCAAGAGTGAATATGATCCATCATCCATAAGCTTTTGTAGAGAGAGAGAGAGAGAGAGAGAGAGAGAGAGAGAGAGAGATGTGCAAATTGGAAAAAGAGCACGGAATTCAAACACAAGAACCACCTAACCTCAAACCTAACCCGAGAGGCCACCTTCACCAAAAAGTAAAAACATTTCAACGAAATTAGTTTTAGACCGAAAGAACAGAAGCACCCAATTTGTTTTGGTCCACGAAAAATCAATGCAGGATTGAAAAAAAAACATAGTTCTGGTTTAAACTTACTCTCAACTAAACTGTACCTAACGCAACTACGTTGCTCAGTTTAGTTACGTTGCTCAGTTTAGTTGAGTTCGATTATTTTCGTATACAAACCAAAACAGCCAAAGAATTTCTTAAAATATAACCTTCAACAACAAAAATCGACCTTTTCTGAAACTTCTCATAAAGGATAGAATTTTTGTAAATTCAAATTACTTGAACTAATTTACTTATTATTAAAATCAAATTCAACCAAATAAACAAGACCTAACCATTATTATTCTTGCCTTTTCCAAAACGAAAGGGGCTAAAAAATTGTAGACAAGGCAAAGAACAAAATTTTCCGATTATCAGGAAAATTCACAAAGAAAATAGAGAATTCATGAAACAAACGAAAGGAGAAAGGGATAGATACCTGTCTACGATGATCGGCGTCTCTAAGCTTGGCTTCAATTTCTTCAACAGTCGATGGAGACGTCTTGCTCTCCGACATAAGCCTCCTCCGAAGCCTCCGCGGCATCCGCGGCGGCGATGAAGGCGAAAAGGTCGCGTCGTCGCTTACCGGGAACTCCATCGCAACTCCGGCCACTCTACCGGACTCCGGAGAGTCCACTCCCACTCCCACTCCCACCGCCATCGCAAATCCGACCTCCGATTAACAAAAACACGAAGATAAATTGAAAATTATGAAAGACGAATCAAGATTAGAGTACCGATATGTGAATATATAGTGATTAGATGTAGAGAGAGAGGGAAAGAAAGGGAGAGAGAGGAGATTTCGAGAGAGAGAGAGAGAGAGAAGGAAAAGGTCGCGACGACTCTTTTTGTATTCGGTGGTGGTTTTCAGAGAGTTCTCTTTTGGTTTACGTTTTTTTTTTTAATTTTATTTTTATTTTCTTCTTTTTCCTCTTTACTTAAACAGCGTTTAAAATGCGTAATGGAATGTAGTAATTTCTTTACTTATCCAGAAAGATAGCCACGTCATCACGCTTCCCCAACGGCTCTCCCCCTTCTCTCTCACTCTGGCCTTGGCTCTTTGACTACTTTACCCTTTCACAATTCTTTAATATATTTAGAGGTTCATTCTGACAATATGGCCCCACCTCTAGTCCATTGTTGTGATGTAGGAATATGCTCAATTCAAAAAATTAGTCCAATTGAATATTAACAAGAACATGATTAAATAAATATATTTGAAAAATTAAAAATAATACTTTAGAAATGTTGTCATTTAAGAAAATAATATTTGAAATAATTATTCATATTTAATTAATTATTCTTTAATTAAATCAATTTTAAGTTTAAACGTTTAAATCGTATGAATATTATGAGGTGAAAGAAGTATCGAAATTTTTTTCTTGAACACTTTTCTTAATCGGTACACTTTCACTCAAAGTATGTTCACAACCCATAGCCATTCTCAATTCTATGAACCTTTAGTATTCATTCTTCAATGTTTGATATATTATTCTTTCCTATGACTTAGGAGTTGTTTGATAACCTATTTTCAATACTTAAAACTAAATAGATTAAGTAAAAAGATATTAAGTCGGTTTGATAACAGAACTTTGAGAAATTTAATACATTAAATCTTCTGTAAAAATAAAGAGTAAACTATTAAGTAGGTACCCCTTAATTAAAAAAACTGAACACACTCAAAAGAGTTTTTAAACAAAAAGTCTGTTTACCATATTAACGACCATCGCCATTAACTACTACCTTCATTAACTATTACCGCCACCTACCACTAGCCACCACCGCCACCCACCACCTTCACACTGCCGATCACTGGCACTAATCGCCACCGCCATCACACTAACCATAACTGCCACTAACCACCAACACCACCACCACTCCTCGCCACTAACCACCATTGCCGCCACTGCCACTCATCACAATCATTGACCATCACACTGCTGACTACTACTGCCACCCGTCATTACTACACTGCCGACTATTGTCATCGGCTAGCGCCACAATGCCAACTATCGCCATCGCCACCGCCACTAACCACCACATTGTTGATCACCACCGTCACTAACCACCACTACCGCTAACCACCACCACCACACTGTCGACTACTGACACTAACCACCATTGCCACCACATTAACCATCATTGCTATTAACCACCACCATCACCATCCGTCACTAGCCACCATCACCATTCGTCACTA
>JABCMJ010027509.1:0-18163 GCA_014822125.1 Arbutus unedo | reverse complement strand
CCTCAATTTCCTGCGCCGAGAAAATGAAAATATCGAATCATTGATTTCGAAGGGTACAATCATCCCTATGCCAGAAAAATATAGCAGAAAAAGACGAAACAAGAAGGATTGCAAAGAAACATAGGGGCTATGTATTGATAATGGCAGTAGGCAAGAAAAAGTAGTAGTGTACTATACTGTATCACTGGTAGGGACGGCTGGAGAAACCGATGATGCGAGTGACGCCCACAAACCCGACAATGTGGTCCCCTTTCAACCATAATCACTTCTCCCCACCACCACCCACACCTACCTTTCCCTCTTTCCTTTCCCCTTTACCCCTCTCTCTCTCTCCTATTTACCCACCAGACCAAACAAGCAACAAACCCCCTTCTCATCCTCTTCTTCCTCTTTTCGTTTCCCCTTGGTTTTGATTCTGAAATATTCCTTTTCTGATCAATTGTGATGGACGGTAATCTGGGTTTATTGGGTACTGCCGGCGGCGGTAGCGGTGGGTCGACTTCCACGGTGTCCAAGGAGGACAACCTGGTGTTGAGTTCCGAGGAATCTTCGTCTTACCCAGATGATTCTGAGATTGAGTTGGGTCTTGGCTTGAGCCTTGGCGGCGGCGGCGGTGGCGGTTTGAAATCTAAACAAGCCGTAGCCTCGGACCGAGGCCCATGGGGTCAATATGGTAGGATTTTGACGGCTAAAGACTTCCCTTCTAACAAGTCTCCTTCCTCGTTGTCTTCATCATCATCATCTTCTTCCATGACCAAAATAAATTTCTCTGCCGGGACCAAGAGAACTGCTGATTCTGTTTCTAGGTAATTTCGATGGCTTTCTTTCTATTTTCTTTATGGATTTTTGCTATACAGTGTTTTTATGTTCATATGGGAACCCGATTTAAAGATTTTTGATGGATTTTAGTTTCCATTTGTGGTATTGTCTTTTTTAATTGTTTTGCCTAACCCTTTCTTCTTTTTGTATTTATTTTCTATTCAACTTGCCTTCCTCTGTCATTTCCTTAGGTTCCAATTTTCAGTTATGTAGGACTGTATGTAGTTCTTATGGAATCTGATTCCGAAGGTAAGAACTAAGGGATACCTTTTGTTTCCTTTTTTGGGTTCTCTTTTTCAAGTTATTCTTTGTTCAACTGTAATACTGTAATATGGTCAGATGGGAAGCTTACTCGACTTGAACATAGATTTGCACCAAAATCGTTAGTGGAAGCAAAATTAAGGAATAAGAATAATGAGGCCTCTCTCTGGTAGTCGCTGTAATTTGAAACAACACCCATCACCTTGGTACTGAATAAAGTACCCCGGAGATTGATCCAGTTGAAGGCTTGTTGGGCGAGGGGGAAAGGTAGGTTTGAAGGAGGAAAGCTCGAAGCTTTTGGCGACGAAGGAGTAAATCCCATGTTCAAACTCCGTCGAATTTGTTCTGCAACAGTCTTTAATGATTTAATGAATCAGGATTGGATGGGGGAGCGTTAGACTAAGGGAAAAAGATACTCCCGACCCTATATACCGAATAATAGGATTTTAAGGAGGAAAAAAAGCACACTTTCTTCATCTCACTTACTGACTTATATTTATCTTAATCTGGGTAGGGAGGGTTCTCCATAAACTGCTGAGGTTGTATGTGACTCTAGAGGGCATTAATTTAGTACAAGAAATTTAACTGCACCTATTTTAGGCTTTTAGATTGTTGAGAATGCCATCTATCCTGCATCATAATTTAATTGATCAGGATTGGATGCGGGAGTGTTGACTATGGGAAAAAAAATACTCCTGACCCTATATACCGAATAATAGGATTTTAAGGAGAAGAAAAAAACACACTTTCTTTGTCTCATTTATTGACTTACATCGATCTTAATCTGGGTACGGAGGGCTCTTGTCTGTAAACTGCTGAGGTTGTATGTGACTCTAGAGGGCGTTAATTTAGTACAAGAAATTTAACAGCACCTTGGTTTGGCCTTTAGATTGTTGAGAATGCCATCTATCTTGCATCATGTCAGCTGTCATGTCTGAAAACCTGATATGGGAAATATCATGGTTTTCTGTTCAAAGGGTGATGTGGAACCACGCCTTGTGGCTGATGGAATCTACCATTTTACTCGCATTTGGAGGGATTTTATTGCTTGTACCAATTACAAACCCTTAAAATCTCTGTCCAGGTGTTTTTTGCAGTTTTCTTTCAAATGCCAATTGAACAACTTGCATTCCCCCGGCACTAGGGTAGCACAAAAATTACTTACGCATAGTGTCTTTGCTCGGATGAATATTGAGTTTGGGAGATGGTTTACTATTTGTAAACCATTTAAAAAATTAACATTTGAATTCATTAAGCAATGGCAATTATCCAGTAACTGTATTGCCGTTACTGATCCTTTGGGTTAATACGATAGTATCCACATGCATGCCCTTGCTTTTTCAGAAATGTCTACAGCTTATGGCTAGTTTGAGGTAATCATCAGGCATTGTTTATTATGATACTTGCAATAGTCCTAAATTGAACATTTTTGGAATCATTAAACAGTCTTTGATGTATCATGGCTCCACAGCCTTATTGCCAATAATCATTTGTGCATTCCTCTTGAGTGACTGATGAGCCACACTTCATTGTAATGCTTTCATCTACAATCTCGTTCCTTTCAATTTTTTGGGTACCGGCTAATGCACTAGTATTGGAATTCTTTCCTGCCTGTTTGTTGTGAACATATTTTGTCGAGGTAATTTGATTATAGCACTAAACTGTTGCTATTATCTTCTTTTCTAATGTTATTCTCGCCTAATATTGTGATTCTTGAAGCAGTCAAGTTGTTGGATGGCCTCCTATAAGAGCTTATAGAATAAACAGCTTGATGAACCAAGCCAAATCACCTACCACTGAGGAATTTCACTCCACAGTTGAGAAAAGTAAAAGCAAGGACTGTGTGGTAGACGTGACTAACAGTGGAAACCAAAAGAACAGCAACACCGTTACGGAGAAAGGACAGCAGGAGAATTCACCATTTAAAAAGGTGAATATGGATGGATTCCTGATTGGAAGAAAGGTGGATCTGAATGCTCATAACTCCTACGAGACATTAGCACAAGCATTGGAGGACATGTTTTTCGGACCTACCACAACTGGTGGTTTGAGACGTGAGTTGTTGATCTCCTTCATATTTTGTCCACAAGGAAAGATTGATAGATTTTGAGATTCTGCAATTTTTATGGTCTGGCTTAATGTGACTCTTAGCAGTTAGCGTGCTTGTAGCTTTACTCAAACAAAACAAAAGTTACCAGCTATGCTAGTTCTGAAAGTTGGATAGTATTTTGTATTCATATACAGTTCGAAGTTAAATCATTTTACAACAACCAGAAAAATGTTTGATTTGCTTGCATTTGCATATGTGCAAAAACTCTCAACGCTAAGTTATTATATTGATGATTTTCCATTATTTGGATGAAGCTGATACAATTTATAATTCTTGGAATTTGCTGCATAGTTACCTTTGACGCAAATGCCACACCTTTTGAAGATTTTTTGGGATAAAGTCTTGACTTGGTGTTACGGAAACATGACAGAGTTTATGTATGTTAGTCTTTGTGTAGACTTTTCATATCTGTGTTGTGAATCATAGTGACAAATTCTGCTTGATTAGGACCAAGCATGGAGGAGCCTGATGAAATGACTGAAGCAACCAGGCCACCCTCAAAGTTATTGGATGGATCCTCCGAGTTTGTGCTCACCTATGAAGACAAAGAGGGTGATTGGATGCTTGTTGGTGATGTTCCTTGGGGGTATGTTTCTTCTGGTCATTTATAATAGAAAACACAGTCCTTGAAAACAATCTGAGTTCTATGCAAATGTATGTAACTCAGATGCTCTAATTTGTTTTATAATTTAGATTCGAAGCGTCTATGAGTACTGCTTGATGAAGTATATAAATCAACTGTCTTAAATCACTTGCTCACATAAAAGTTGGTCGACTATACATCCTAGCTGTGCAGCGGTGGCTGCACACCCAGGGTGTGCAGCTTAACACCCTAATTTTATTGTTTAAATTCTACTGGTTACTTCAGGGTTTATTTGAACACTAATGAACCTAGGTTGCCTAAAATTGAACACCTAATACATTTGCCCAAACAAAGTCCACATTCATAACGTCAAAAAAAAAAATTTGAAATTTTTTTTTTTTTGAAGAAAGAGAGAAAAAGAGGACTTGGTATTAATATTGTGCTCTGCCTTCTCTCTTAACGGTGGTCAAGTCCATGTCCATTGTGTATGATCTAAATTTACTAATTTAGCATTCGTAGCATTAACTATTTTCAATATTTTGTTTGTTCAGTCTATGGTATTATGGACAAATTTGTTAAAAGAAATTCAACTAAGTTTCAAGATTCATCTTCTACGGAAACTTTTGTTAATAGCAACACTCAAGATTCTTCTCAGCGAAGTCTTGTCTAATTGAACAATCTTCCTCTGGATCCAGGGCTGACAGAAAATTTTGTAATATCATACTAATGATAAGGACAAATTACAAAAAAACATATATCCAAAAGGGCTTGTGCCAACCTATTCGCCATAATTTCCCTGAAAAGGATATCAGTGGGTTAATGCGCCGGTGTAATCTTTGCTTGGCATAAAATATGAAAAATTGTTGAGGACAATGTAAAATCCTACTTTTATGTTTTTTGATCCCATTATTCACACTAATACATGAGATTTTGTGTATATATTGTTAGTTAATACAGCTAGTACAAGTTAAGGTAATTTTTGAACACCCTGTTACTCATTTCTGGTGAAGTGCTTTAAGGATCAAGTAGTCAACTATGTCTTGGCAAATATGCCTCGCTTCTCTAATTTTCCTGGTTTCCACAGTCCAATAAAGATGAAAATAATTGGTCTAGTTACGAGGCAATGCCTTGGCTACAAGAGGTCTGAAGCAACATAAAACTGATTGTGTGTGAAAATCTTGGCACCAGATTTCTTGCCATTATACTAAATTCCAGCTGTTCAAGTAGTGGCCAACATTAGTGGATGGTTCACTTCTGCAGTAAATCATTTTAACACTCTTTTTTAACTCAAGAACCCCTTATTGTGCCCTTTTGGTATCCCAACGGCTTTAACTGATGCCTTCATTGTAAGAAGCTCGTGCTCTTGACCATCAACTCAATATCAGTAGTCCATCTGAAATATTTGTTGTTTTGGCACAAATCTCAAGGGAGTAGTGTTGTGATGATGGTGTTCCTCTAAAAATTTGTCCCTTAAATTCTTATGCTGTTGGGGTTTTACTCTGTGAGATAATGGGATCAAAACGTCATGACACCGAAAATTGGGCGAACACACAACTTTTACTAGTGCTCCCATAAAATATGGAAGCAATATAAAAAGGTTTTCGAACTCTGAAAGTATTTGCACTCTCTTGCCGCCCGTTTAAATTTCTTTTAGAAACTTCACATGTACGCCGTCTTACGATTGGGCGCTTAAATGAAATGCACGCCTGTTTTGACATTTATCTATTGTAATTTGTGTTCAGGATGTTTATTAGTTCTGTGAGGAGGCTTAGAATCATGAGAGCATCCGAGGCTAATGGACTTGGTATGTTGATGTCTAGCAAACACAGTCATTCTATAAAGTACAGCATAGATCTTTATACTTTGTTTTTCCATTTTCGATTTTGCAGGGGCGAGCTTTCAAGAAAGGAATGGGAGGGAAAATAACCCCGTCTAGATTGTTTTCCCTACTCATTTTCAGTAAGACATGACCCCCACACATGAAGATTGAAATACAGGAGAAAAAGAGATACTGCATGGTCTAAGCATTTTGTTGAAGTAATTACTGATCCTCTACGGTTGATATGGTGTCTTTTTGGGAGTTTCTTTTTTTGATTGCATATTTTTCACACTATAATCACCCATCCTCTGGGAGAGCCTTTTGTTGGGATGTGGCAAGCATCTTCGTTATCTATTTTACACATGCATACTTCACCGAAGTTGCGTTCTGTTATTGTATTTACGGGATGCTTTTGTTGATGAGACTTCTGGGTTGGCTGCACCCGAAATGGATTCTTTAATCCTTTGTTAATGGAAAGAAAGTTCACATGTTTTGTCTATGAAATGGTTCATTTTGTTGTGATGCTGGTCTCTCTCTCTCTCTCTCTCTCTCACACACACACGCACACACACACACACACAGTAGTTTATGGTACCCTTTCCTACTGAGGTGCACTTTTGCTTGTTATAGTAGGTGTAATTCTCTGTAATGGGATGTATCCTCCTTCCTTCCTGATGGTTTGGAACTTACCCAGAGAGTTTAGTTATGAACTTACAATGAATCTGTGTGATTTTTTGTTAAGGAACATCTGCTCGAGAAAACTGAAGACATGTCCATTATATCAGAAAGTTCTTGTCAATAGACAGTAGAGCCTCAGTTGCAGTTCTAGTTGATCTATTCATGGATTTTGTTTACGGGCCTGGCTTCTTCACAGTCCAAGTTTGGACTGCAGCCGTCGGTCTCAATAATGAGAATTAGGCTTGTACAATAACCGAAAATTTCATAAAGTGTAATTTCACAGTGGGTACAATAAGGTTGTTTGGTCTTTAGGTTAAATATATCTTTTGCTTGTACAACAAAAAGAAAGAAAAATGAAACAACCAACTTGAAGAAGTGATTACAAATTTCACAAGGAACTATTACATACAGAAGAAGAGTAAAACAAACTTTGGCTCTAGTATCAATAGGTCGTGATTTGACACAATGGTAAGTGTTGTCCGTCACAACGTTGTGACAGAGGGTTCAAATCGCTAGAATTAGGCTCTTCACTATAGCTTGATGTTAGGCCGCAGCATACTACTATCTTTCCCAGACCTTGTGCACTGGTTGCGACCTCAATAACTCCGAATCAAACTCTGGTTTTTCTCTTGTTACAGGAGGCCATTTACTGGTGATGTGCTAAAGACCGGCTTTTCTTTGTCAACAGCATTTCCAATGGCATTGATGCTACTGCTTTTTCTCCGAGGCTTGGCCTCTCCAAGCATTGTTATGACATCCCTCATGGAGGGCCTGTCTTTGGGCAGCTTGGCTGTACAAAGAAGTGCTATCCGAAGAACCAAAAGCATCTCTTCCTGAACATGTTTGCAGTTTCCAACATCAGGGTCCAGTATTTCTTCCAAAGATTTGTTTTCTCGAATCTTCCTCCTCCGAATCCACTCGACTATATCACCACATTCTGCAAACTTAGGATCTAACGGGTGTTTGCCCGTTAGAAGCTCCATTAGAACAACTCCATAGCTGTATATGTCGCTCTTCTCGTCTACTTTCAGCGTGTATCCGTATTCTGCCAAGAATCGTTCAAATTCAAAACTGTTAGTCAATCTTGAATCTAAGAATTCGAGTTTATTTTTCTCTCTTAGCTATATAAAGATGAAAGATCTTGGGAAAAGGTAGAGCAAAAGTAGGAACTCACCAGGGGCTATGTATCCATAGGATCCAGCAACCATAGAAACTGTCTCATCCTTCCTAACCATCATCCTTGCCAACCCAAAATCGGCAATCCTCGCATCGAGATTGGCATCGAGCAATATGTTATTCGACTTGACGTCCCGGTGGATCACCGGAGGGTGGCAGTCGTG
The DNA here is from genome assembly GCA_014822125.1 of Arbutus unedo. Lineage (NCBI taxonomy): Eukaryota > Viridiplantae > Streptophyta > Magnoliopsida > Ericales > Ericaceae > Arbutus > Arbutus unedo. The sequence goes on along the minus strand of JABCMJ010027509.1, from coordinate 10,553 downwards.
GTGGAGATAAGCAAGGCCTTGTGCTACTCCAACTGCTATGTTATACCTCAAAACCCAATCCACAAGCAACCTACCTCCTTGTTTTCCATGTAAAGCTTCTCCAAGGTTTCCATTCGGCATATACTCATAAATTATCATTGCCTCAGTATCATTGTGAAGAAATCCCAATAATCTGACTATGTTCCGATGCCTTAACCTCCCCAGGAGATTCACTTCCCCCGCGAGATCATCACTGCTTCCCACTTCGACATCTGTTAACGATTTCCACAACTTTTTAACCGCCACAACTGTATTCAGTCGTTGCAATTCAGCCTTGTATACCACCCCAGTTGCACCCGTTCCAACCACATTCGATTCCTTGATGCTAGATAAAATGTCATTGCTTGTGAAACCTAGCCTTTGGAATGCCAATAATCTCCAAGGCCACTCTCCTTTCCCCATTTCAAACCTTTCCTCAAAGCAACTCCCATTTGAGTACCACCTCCTGTACAAGGATCGAGCAACAAAAACTGCGATCGTGAAAGCCAAAAGCGATGAAGTTCCAATTACCCATCCTGCCAAAATATGTCTTGCGCGCAAATTCCTTTGCCTGTAGGCTGAGTTTTGGGAGCACGGGGGTAAAACTCCATCACAGAGACCGACGTTGCCAACAAGATCATTTGGGTTTATTGTCATGAGCATTCCGTTGGAAGGCACAGGACCCTCTAGATTGTTGTAAGAAACATTGAGCATTTCTAAGGCTGGAGAGTTGCCAAAGTTTTCAGGTAATCCACCGGTCAGAGAATTGATGGACAGATCAAGAACGGATAACGTGGACATCATAGCGAGTGCTCTTGGGATTGGTCCGGTTAATTGGTTGTTATGGAGATTCAAAGTTACCAGTTTCTCGCAGGAAGCAATGCTCGCGGGAATGCTTCCTGTGAAATGGTTAGAAGAGAGATCAAGTACCGAGAGTGAAGGACAGTCTTGGAACTGATCTGGGATTTCTCCTACCAAGTTATTATCCGACGCCAGGAAGTTCTGGAGATTCGGAATGGAAAGGATAGAGGAAGGTAGAGAAGATTGGAGGTGGTTTTCGGATAAATCAATGAAAGAAAGTGAAGTAGAAGCAGAAAGGTCACTTGGGATTTGGCCAGTGAGACTGTTATTAGCCAATTCTAGCCTTTGAAGCTTCCCAAGTTTGCCAAAGCCGAAAGGAATTGCACCAGAAAGAAGATTATTTTGCATTCGGACACGAACGAGGGAACTACAATTTGACAATGCAGCTGGAATAGGACCGGAGAAAGCATTGTTGAATAGGATGAGCTTAGTCAGGTTACCTCCACCACATAATGTGGCCGGAACTTGACCGGAAAACGAATTAGACGATATGTCTAACCACTGGAGAGGTGAATTCCGGCCAAGATTAGGTGGCAAAGGGCCTGAAAGAGAGTTGTTCCATAGCTCAAGGGTAGCTAGTTGATTCAACTCACCCAGTCCGGAAGGAATTGAACCTGACAATTGGTTGCACATCAGATTTAGGAGCCGCAGATTTTTCAGCTGAGAAATCTCAGCTGGGATTTCTCCAGAAAAAGTGTTATCAGAGAGATCCAAGACCTGTAACGAAGTGATGTTTCCGATTTCTGGTGGAATTTTCCCTTCAAAATTGTTCTTGAACAAGAAAACTGTGTTTAGTACCTTAAGCTTTCCAAATTCAGCTGGAATGGACCCACCAAGATTTCCAACCGCCAAATCAAGGTACTTGAGATTGGTGAGATTTCCAAACTCAACTGGGATTTCACCCACGAATCCGTTGTACCCGAGGATAATAGTCTCGAGTGAAGAAATCTGGCCTAGCTCCGGTGGCAATTGGCCTGTGAGATTATTCCCAGAAAGCCCAAGAAACTTCAGTTTACCCAAGTTCTTGAAAGACCTCGGAATCGATCCTTGGAAGAAATTCCCTCTGAGGTCTAGAACCTCGAGCGCCGTCGCGTTTCCGAAATCCTCCGGAATCTCCCCTGAGAAATTGTTGCCGGAAACATTCAGAGTTATCAATCCTGCTGCCATTCCAATTCCCACCGGAAAGACATCAGTGTAATAGTTTTGACTCAAGTCAAGACTGTTCAAGTTGATGAGATTCGCCAAGGACTTCGGCAAAGATGATGAAAACCCATTACAGGACAAGTTGAGAGAAGTGAGAGAGTGAAGATTTCGGATATCATCCGAAACAATGCCGGTTAGATTCATGTGGGAGAGGTCGAGTTTCTCGACTTCTCCATTAATGGATTTGCAGAACACTCCAGACCAATCGCAATGAACTGAACTGTTGAGTCTGTTTCCATTTCCATTTCCGTTTGGCTGTTTCCAATTTTCAAGCTGATTCAAGGGATCAATTAGCCCTGCTTTTATCGATAGTAGAATCGATATTTCATCAACCGAAACAGCTTTATGAATGCAACAGTAAAACAAACAGCAGAAGAAGAAGAACACCAAGTGGGTTTGGAACTTCATATTGTTCTAGTTGTTGTTGTTCTTCTTCTGGATTAATCTCTTAGTTTTCCACCATCGAAGAGAGAAGATGGGGGGAGGAGAGAGAGACTGAGAATGTGTGTGTTATATGAGTGAGAGACGGTAATGGAGAGAAGATTGAATGATTAGTTTGTGGCATTATTGTTGTAATGGGGATTAGTTTTTTGGGGGAGAGCTCGTGGGATCTTGGGTTTCTCTGCGACAGCTAGTAATTTGCAAGTGATGGTCTGGAAATTTTCTTGGAGTTTATTGAATTTGACTCCGACAATGAACATGTATAGAGAATGTGTTTCTTACAGTAATTCACGCATTGTTTCTTCTTCTTCTTCTTATCATATTCTTCTGCTATTTGATGGTCAACTTTAAGTGGGTAAATAGTACCGATCAAAGCACTTTTCCTAGTCTTTTTTTCTCATTAATTTGATAAAGGCTCCGGTCACCGGAATGACGAGTTGTTCTTGCTACTCGACGATGGAACACATGTCATGGATAAAAGGACTGGGTCAAACAAAGGTATGGGCCGGCAAGGCTGGAGGTCCAACTAAGCCCACAGACCTTAACCCAAGATTGAATATTGGCTCGGGCCAGTAATTTGGTCAAAAAGGAGTCCCAAGCCGATGAGATTTCCAAAAGATCCTGATAGGATCTTGAAGGGATCTTGAAAGGATCTCGAAGGAATTTTGAAGGGATATTGAAAAGATCGCACTTAAGTCAGAATTAATTATGGCACAAAATTTTAGAAATGTACGCTCTAACTAAAGTGCATATACTTTTGTAATGAAGTGTCTTTTGGTTGATATTGGTCGGGTCTCACTAGCAAATTGCTTTTCTTGAAGGCTAGCAGGTTCTTGACGAATCAGGTAGGAAAGATCATATCAGAGTGACGGATCTAACAATCCTACACTAACTAGTTAATAAATTGACGGAAGAAACTTATTATTGAGAAATTTTATGAAATGAAATAAAGAAAAAATATATATATTTTCCTTGAAATGAAATTAAGAAAAAAGAAAAAAATATTTTGCTTCATGTGTATGTCTTTAATACAATATGTAAGAAACTAGTGCAAAAGAAAATTTTCTGCAAAATTTTATGGTTTTTGCATGACAAGTTTTGAGGAAAGACAAATTTTAGTAGAAAAATAACTAAACTCATAGAAATTACAGAAAAATTCAATATTCTTGTATTTTCTTTCTTTTTCTAACCAGAAGGAGAGACCAAAGGTGCTCCTAATGTACAGCTAACAACACAATAGTTATTTTGGACTTGACCATAGAATGTACATAGATCGTATATTTGAACACAGACCTTCGAATGTATGTGGGACTTACATGATTATGGAGGACCCCACGTATATTTAACGGATTCAGACACATTTGTGTTCACATATGTATGAATAATTTGTGTTTCTAAGCCAACCGGTTGTAATAAAATGATTTAATGTTGGTGAATGAATTTTTGGTACCTTTACAAACATCTTAGAAGCATAATATAGTATTCAAATTGATAAGATATATTTAGGAGTGGTTGGCTTTTTTCACTTGTTAAAGCTTCTTTTGCATTTTTTGTGGGCATGTGGGAGCCCAAAAGGTTGTGTATATGCTCCAAATGATTTAGATTTCATCCTCATAGGTTGATTTCCCACTAAAGTGTAACTTCCAAGTATGAACAAAGATCCATGAATTAGTAGTCAAGACTACTCAATTGATCAAGGTCCCTAGGACACCCCACCAATCAATAAATATATATATATATATATATATATATATATATATATATATATATCAGGCAATACATTGGATTTTCTGATACCCTACTAAACAATATTATCATTTTTTGATAATTTATAATGTCTGGATCAATTTACGTACACTTCATCTAACATCTCGTGACACTTTAGTTAGGTTGTGGTACTGATTGTGGAGCCGAGCATGAGAGAGAGTCTTGGTGGATGTCCGGATGAGTAGTTAAAGGTCCTATACAGCTTAGTGGATATAAGTTTAGTGTTATATATAATAGATCACGGCTCTACCTTGTACAAGATCTTTTAAAGCCTTGAGGGCGCCAAAGTCTTATGAAACTTCGTAGTTAAGCATGCTCATGCCTCAGCAATAGAAGGATAAGTGACCTATTAGAAAGAACACAGGATTTGGGTGGACAAAACAGATAATATTGTACAAGACGGAAGCGAGTTATTATATATCCAGGGAACCAATTTTACTGTCTACTAGCAGAACACCTAATTAAAACTTCAAGATCTTATGGGAGTTGATAACACCTGAAAGATTTCAAACTTTAAGATCTTATGAGAGAATTAACACCAAAGTCAAATCTTAACCACTAAATCAACCCCTTCAGTTCAAAACACTCTATCATTGCTTATGGCTTTTATGTAACATTCCTTCGAGTGTCTGCTTGAGAAATAGTTGTCAAGATAGTCATTGAGTGCATCTTCATCGGTTGGGCAAAATCTGTTCTTGCCAAATTCTAAACAATTTAAGTGGTTAAAATAACACTTTTTTTTATGCACAACACATCTAGCTTATTGTACATCAAAACCTACAATCCACACGAGGACAAGCCAAAAAATTGATACCTTCACTTAAGGGTATCATCCAATTAGGTCTATAATTCATTTCCTCATCCTTGTGCAGTTTGTTTATTAAGGACTAGTGGCCAATTGAAATGGGAGAAAGTGATGAACAATTATCAATCATAGGGTCTGACCCTACCAACCGCCCTTAAACCCATAGAAAAAATACTTCACCAATTGCATGTCCTATTTGTTTACAAGAATAAACTTCCCATTTTCACATGTACCCATGTGGGGACTTGAATAAAAGATAGTGTATTTTGCGTATCACTACTCCATAATGCTCTAAAAGTGCATGATGATGGATAGTGAATTGGGAGGCCATGTGCACTTCAAAACCAGCTGCAGCTTCCTGGGCATTAGACCTGGTTTCCTATTATGAGAGAGAGAGAGAGAGAGAGAGAGAGAGGTGTATAACATGTATTTTTTTAATGGGTAGACTCTTATGATATGGTAATCAAAGAAAGTTCCTTTGGGAAGAGATGAGGCCATGGGGGGATGGAAAATGGGGGATTAGGTGTCTCCCACATGGGTTTATGCCAAGACACAAACCTACCATTATAATTTGGATGATTGAGGAGAATAATTGGCCAATAGTAATGGCATATTGGCACATGAATGGAGTATTATTTTGAAAAAAAAAAAATGAAAACACAGAGGTCCCCAAAAATTTGTAAAAAAGTAATTTGGTTGAAGAAAAAGTTATTGCTTTTATTAATACGCTATTTGTCTTCTATACTTTGTGTGCACGATCGATCTCATAATATAATGAAGTTTAGCTTGTGTTTTGTTCATATCTTTTTTGGATCTAGATGATATTTATTGTTTGTGCAAAAAATAACTTGTTAGTGTCTCCCGGCTGATACGAATCGAAAGACACTCTAATACTTAAATCAGGACACGAATGAAAAAACACAAAAATATTTGTTCTTTTAATTAATTGCGTATCAATATAGATGATTATTTGTCCCAAAAACGATTCTCGAAGTATCGTGAATTTCATTCTGAAATTCAAGTTCCTGTATTAAGCCCCTTCCATAAAGGCCAAATCTTCTCTATATCTTTCGGGGCAGCCACGTCAGCTCGAGGGCAACGTTGTTGACCCATCGTAGTATTCAGTCTTCGGATTAGACCTGCAGGTTGTCATGCACTTGGTCCAACTCAACAGGACCAAACTGTAAGATAAAATGGAGCGAACTAACATTTCAATCCACTACATCGGGAATACGTATCGATGTATAAATCTAAACAACTTTTGAAGTTGTACGCTTGACAAGAATAAACCCAGAAAAAGAAAAATAATAATAGAATAAACTGTCATAATTGTAGCACCTAGAAAAATAAAATTCTCAATAGTCTTACACTTTTCCCAGCAGCCACCATATATTTGTGCCATCAGGGTTGATTAAATCACAACTATCCAATCAAGCCATATATTACACCTTACGCAATATTTTGTGACTTTCAGCATACAAAAATTTCTATACACAAACACTTACGCACACTTTGTTTAAACCCTCGCACTAGATTGGGAGTGTGTTACTTGTCAAAATGACACCAGTTTAGCCACCAAATATTGCCTGAAAAATTGCTCAACCATTTGGACAAATTTTTGGTGTTCAAAACAGCATCGTTTTGACACTCAACACATTTTGTCGTGTAATGCGTATATCAGGATCTCAGCATTCGTTTAGGCAACACCCTACCCACCTTACACATCCTATGATTTAGTAATCCTGGATCACCGTTATGCAATAATCCAATGTCCTCCACCACAACACATTTACTCGAATCTCATATTTAGTTGTGATCCCACATAAAGGACTTGAACATATGGAGGATGAAACATTCCAACATCTATGATGGACCCAGTTGGGCTCAAAATACATGGGTTCGGCCCATTTATTTGGGCCAATGTCAAAATGAAAAATTTCCTAGCCCATTAAGCAACCCTAAGTCCAATTTGGGCCCAGTAAACTTTTGAGCCCATTAAGATTAGTCTGACGTCAGCCAATCGATTCAAAATCTAAGAATGTTGCAAGTGAATGGCTATCGTTGTTACACACCCACACCATGTCCAAACCATATCAACTACCTATTTATCTCCCTTTCTCTCTCTAAACTTATCTCCCCTCTCTCTCTATATCCCACTACAATGGCAGCACTGCAGTCTCTCGCATTCTCCTCCCCAGTTTCTCACTGTCCCCTCCAGACTCCCTTTCTTTCAGGTACTCTTTTCTTTTTTGTATTTTGTTCAACACTTAAAGGTAGATGAAGGGAACTGCTTGATATGAGGAAACACTTCACGATGAAATGGGTCTTTGTTCTTGCTTGAGGGGTTCATTAGTAATGTGGGAGTTGGATGTATACATGTGTTGGGAATATAGTCAGTGGAATAAATTAGGGTTTTTAACAGGATTTAGAATGGTACTAACTATATCAAGTGTTAGCCTGCTATTTTTTTTCTTTAAATTATTGCAGTTGAAAGTTCTGTTAGCTGAAGATTTTGGACTTGTAACTCTGGAGGACACTGAAATGCCAGTAAATATAGAAATTGCTGGAGTGTTTTTTGGATTCTGTTACCATTATTTTTCCTTTACATAATGAAAACGAAATGCTTTAATGTAAGATTGTTGGTATGATGGAAAAGTGAAAGCTTGGTTCAATGCCGTATTTCACGAGTTCTCTAGAAGTTTATTTAAAAATAAGGTTGAAGAGTATAAAGTGTTTATTACTCTCTTCAATGATCTCGATAGGAAAAAAATTAAGTTTATAGAGATACTCCTAAGAATAAGGGAAGAAAAGACAAGAAAAACATAAATTGATCAGTGTGTCAAGGCACGTTTCTGATTACCTCCCTACATATTTATACTACATGCAATTAAGCCTTCCTTCCAGTGAAACTTTGAGATGAAAATGTTCTTGTTTCTCCCTCTTGGATTTGAATTTGAATTAGGCAAAAACTGCTATTGAAACCGCAAAGAACTGCAATTTATTCTTCTTTGTGTGATATCTCTTGAATTGAATCTCCAACCGCCTTCAGTTTCCTGTCTCAATCCAATCTTATCCTGTTCTGGAACTAATGAACCACTGCTGTTATTGGCACATGCCTTTTTCTCGACAGGTTTTCAATCGCAAGATTTTCTGGGATTGCCACCTAACCCCTTTCTTCGAAGGGTGTAAAAATATGTTGTAAACAGATAATCAGTGTAAATTGGAATTTCCTACTGAAGTTACCAGTTTCTTAGATTGACCCGAATGGTTAGTTTTTTCGTGTAAAATTTCACCGGTGTCGCTCATGTTGTAGGAACTTCACCAAATTTTCATGTATTCCCATAGATATTTTCTGGAAAAGACCAAAATCCAGTGGGTTCTTTGAATTCACTTCAATGAGTGTAGCTAAGCCCTTGGGCCCTATCCTGTGTATCCACGTTTTTGAAGTGCTCGATACTCGTAGAGACTGTTAAGTAGGTTTTTATGGGATGTGTCTTGCAGGTGATGATAAATACAGCATCACATAGACTTATTTTTCTCTTGTTGGATAGGCATGGCAGTTGGGGCCGTTCATCATCGAAGTGCACAGTCCTCGTTCAGTGTTCAGCCTCTGCGCCTGCAAAATACCTATTGTACCCAACGAAGAACTTCTCAAGTTGGTAGACTCAGTATAACAATGATGGTTAAACCAACGATTCAGTTCATTCAAGGAACCGATGAACAGACGGTCCCAGATGTGAAGCTAACCAAATCAAGGGATGGAACTAATGGAATGGCTATATTCAGCTTTGATGAACCCTCAGTTTTTGACTCATCGGGTGAAGTAGGTGAAATCACTGGCTTCTACATGATCGACGAGGAAGGGGTTCTTCAGTCAGTTGATGTAAGTGCTAAGTTTATCAATGGGAAACCTTCACGGATTGAAGCTAAGTATGTGATGCGGACTCCAAGGGAATGGGATCGATTCATGAGGTTCATGGAGAGATATGCTAATGTGAATGGGTTGCAGTTCGTCAAGAGTTGATGAATGTGTATATCCTTCCTCTCTTCTCATCTACTCTCATCTTCCACTAAGGTAGTCTTGCTTTGATTGTATTGAGTGAAAATGCCAATTTTGAAGGACCTACTTGATCTCCCTGTAGAGATCAGTGTACTAAATCCTCTTTCTTGAGGTCATGTTTCAACCATTTTTATTCATTGTTGGCTATTTGCATCTCTCCATATATATATGTATACGTACACGTATATTCTCTTGCTCTGTAATCTTCGTGCAATCGCAGCTTTACTCGAAAGGAAGTGATTTTTCTTGATTCAGTGACTAAATAGTTATGCTTTGGTTTCTTTTGTCTGCGAAATACATGGATATCTATCTGTAGCTCAAGCTTATTTAGAGGTAAAACAGAGAGTTCCTCTTCCATTGAAGAAAAGTATGTTGGATAGGGAGACTCTAGTTATTTAGTCGAATTCTCGTGTATTCATCAGGCGATAAAGAAAACCTAGTTTCTAGTTCTAGAACTCAAAACACAAGATCCTCAGACATTCACTAGTTCAACCTTCTCAGAAAACGAAAAGGAAAAATAGGAGAAAATGGTTACTTGTTCAACCCGTTCTTAGATGCCCATGTCACAGAAATTGGGCTTCTAACCCTGTTTAGACCACTGTTGGATTCCACCCAGATCAAATGCCCTTGAGCAAAGTTCGTAGTGTCTATTCGCATTCTCTTCCTCGATAGAAACCAAACTCTGTAGCTCAAGCTTTGGTTTACATGTCTGAAAGCTAGTTGCCGTGGTTTGACTCTCACCTCGACTCCCTCAGGCGCTGCCACTTCCACCGAGTAAATGGAATTAGGGCTCCCCACGTTAGTCAACCGCCTCCTAATCATCTTCTTCGCTGCCCCATGCTTGAAAATCACAGACACAGAAGGGTAATTGAGGCTAAACCCCCTGTTCTTCTGTAAAATTCCATGGCAACTCACGTTCCGATGAGTGATAGTGAAAATGTCTAGAGTTGTGTATCCTAAAGTGCAGAGATGAGTGACATACTCATCGGGCTGGATATCATATACCAATCCCGGATTCACCGCTTTTTCAGGGTTCACGTGTCCAGCACCAGTCGCAAAAACTCCAGCAGGTTTGTCTCCGTCCATAATCGGCTTTCCAAAATGATCGTTAACATCTGCTGTTGTCATGATTGCAGATTTAATAGCCGCCGGCGACCATTTCGGATGAGCAGAGCGGACTAGAGCAGCAACCCCACTGACATGGGGACAAGCCATGGAAGTCCCGGACATGACAGTGAAGTTCACTTTTCTAGAATCTCCCGGAAGCCCAGTGGGGCCTAAGTTCTGAGGCCACGCAGCGATGATATTGACCCCAGGAGCAATCACATCTGGTTTGAGGATGGAAGGGTTAGAAAAACTTGGTCCCCTGGATGAAAACTGTGCTACTGCTGGTGCTCT